>JARHVA010002422.1:1607500-1835000 GCA_037957365.1 Torreya grandis
GCTCATAATGCAATGTGTTTTCATGTTCATAGACCATCTAATGGTCTTGAAATTTGGAATTTAATCACACAAACAATTAATTAAATCAATAACATTATAAAGATTCCAATCATATATCTAATAGTGACTAAATATGAACAACATTTATATAAAAATAATTTTACTCAATAATTACACAGTCATCATGGTTTTCAAGATCTCGAAGGCACAGTCTAATAGTAAAAAGAACACACATAGCCAAAAGTAAATATCCAAATCATGAGTGATCACAACTCCTATTTACTTAAATTAATGAATTTATGCCCCTAAAATTAACCAAATCGAGCCATGGAAAAAATCCCAAGCACCTACAGGAACTCAAAATAGAATGCCAAAGAAAGACATAATGGCAAAGGCATCAATTTGATCTATAGTAAAAAATAACCTAGATGACATAAACAAGAATCAAAACTTTAAACAAAATCCACAACATAATTCCCCAAAAAGGATTTACAAGTAATCCATTGAATTCATGCATACACAACAAGATAAACCATTCTAGGCCCACAACATAATGTTAATAAAATAAAATGGTGACTGCAATAACTAGTTCAATGCACACAAAAAGACTCATATTTATAAAGGGCAAAGATAACAAAAAATATTAAATGTCAAGGGAACCTAGATTTTAAAATTAACCTAAGTAAACAAACATTCAATGGTTAATTAGCGAGACTTAATCATTATTATTTTATTATTATGAGTAATTAGCCTTGATATAGATTTTCCTAGTAAAATTTGTAGCCATAACCAATATCCCATTTTTGTTTGTCCCAATAAAGAGGTAAAAATATCACATAATATATTATGTAGATAATAAAAATTAACCTACCAAATGTAGGCCAAATGCCAAAACAAAACATGCCAATCAATTCTCCTAGCCCCAAAGGGGTCAATCCCAGCTATCTTTCAATATTTCACAGCCAATCATATTGTAGGATAATTAAGAGAACCCATAAGAAAATATATGTAATCTAAGACTACATCATATAGATAAGATTTTCCATGTTTATGGTGATGGACCCTATACACATGTCTTAGTTATGCGTATATGATCCAACTCCAAAAACTAGGCAATAAAAATCTTATTGTGCCTCTACCACAACCCAAATTAATGTATATATAATTTTTAGAATAAAGGGAAATAACTTTGCCTAATTTTTCTCAATGGCCACTACTCTTTACCTCCCTATGGCTCCCATAGTGCCTCCAATGGCACCCTTGGAGAATGTATGCATCAATTTATCCCATACATGACTCTTATAATGCACTTGCAACTCTTTAGAGACTACCACATAGCTATCCATTCCTCTTTTGCCCCCAAATGGCATAATTGTGGCCCCCCAAAATATGCAAAAACCCTATGTTATATTCTTCTCAAATTGACTATAAGTAAATAATAATGATCATTAAACATAATGATTTGCTTAAATTCTTTTTTAAACTTATTAAATTAACTTTTAATCATGTCAAAATTATTCAATTTGTGACTTTAGCTTTCCAAAAGATTAAAAAAAATATAATGACAAAATTATCCCATAACAATGTCTTTATTAATAATGAGTTAGCCAAAGTATCACAAACAATTTAAACTTAGATATTTCTTTGTTTAGTTCCTTTAAGACCTTTTTTTGAGGGATTAACAACATGATTAATAATCCAATCAAAAAATAAAATCATAATGGTGAAAACAAGAATACTTTTGAAGAATAAAATTGTAACAATCATAGGAGTTAAATCTGAAGCAACCAATCTGAGCTTGATTTATATGAAACATACCAATTAGAAGATGTTAAAATTTGGGGATATAACATCATCCCCTTCTTAAAAAGGAGTCATCTCGATGACTTAATAATTATCCACAAAATAATATTACTTATAACATGTCTAATTACTAAATTACATTCTTTTGTAATATTTTCCAAATCCTCCAAGGTGGTAATCTTGGCCTTACCCTATTGTTAGTTCAACTATGGCTATCAAGATAGTCATGCCCTTTTTTGAATTAGGCCAAAAGTAATGCCTTTCTTAACTTATGTATCATTACAATATTTAGAGGGGTAAAATAGGGCATGGTATACAACCTATCCCTGCACAATATTCTATAGGTGTTCCAATTATAGCTCAAAAGGTCATCTATTATAATATAAAAGTAATTGAATCCTTTTGCCAATAGGTTTATTAGCCACATCGACACTTGACTTGGCTAAATACCTGGTCAAAACTAATAATTTTAAGCACAACACTCTATAAATTAACCATTTCAAGCCACCCATGTGGGATTGCAATGTAGCATTCAAGGCATATAGTGTTTCCAATGTAGTATTCTAGACTTACCATAACCCCTTGTCAACAATAGTGCTACCATATATTCAATCATGGGATGTAGCCAATAATTCATGCAAGGATAGGGATATTTATCATATTTATGTCTTTATCATTTAATTTAGAGTTAGTATTTTGACAAGAAAATTATTTTAGGGTCAGTATTCACTTTTATTTCATCATACATAGATTTGTAACTTAAGGTCGATGGTTTCCATAGTCTAATCCAAGTGGATTTATAGGTTTAAAGTGGATTCTTCCATTATAAGCATCATATGTTTATGCATAACCTTAATGACATTCAATACCTAAAGTCATTCAAATATAGCAACCCATAACATTATGGTTACTTTCCTTTCGATATCAACTATTCATGGGTTAGTGAAACATCCTACACCAACCACACTAAACATTGAAAAAGCCATTGTAGGCATCACATGAAACTCTTAAGATTATAACTTGTTCTCCATTACTTGTGAGCTTACACAATGGCTCAAGGAGACCAATCCCACCATCCTCTTAATAGACCATCTAAGGTTATTCACCCAAATTTCATTGATCTTTAAAATACTTAAGTGGGTACCTAAGATTTTAACAACCTCCTGATTAGGGTTTTATATTGCTCCTTTTGAGCACAAGCATACATTCTAGTCATGCTTTATAATAAAACTAAATATTAAATTTAGAATATTCATTTCAAGTTACCATACCATTACTTGGTTTACAACACATTATAATTTTTAAACCATAAGTACCCATGCTTACAACAAGTATAACCTTGATAAGTAGGAGCTATTTTCCATAGCGAGTTAAATTATGATATTGCTAACAGGATTCAACTATGTAGTTTTTGAGTCAAACTCATTGACCCACATTTCATGAGTAGTGTTTCACATGCCCCCACCTATCATGAGAATGAATGGTCTACTTAGCACTCAGTTCATTTAGGTGATGCTCATAGTGGTGAAGCATTGGGCCTTCCTGGGAGGTCACCCATCCCAGTTGTTGATGTTGTGGATTGCACCCTTGATAGGAGGTTGAACTCTTGTCTTCCACACAGCATAATGGAGACTCCTCTCTTGCCTGTGGGTCTAACAAAAATGAGAGATATTTTCCTCAACTGAGAGGTTACAATATATATAGCATGAAGAAGAAGACTTTGGCACTTTTTAGAACAAGTGGCCCACGCTGCGTTGAACACCTTAGAAAGGGGAAACTACTGAAGGAACCATACTGTAGGTGTCGCAAGTCTTGAATTTGGTTCCTAACCTGTATTAAATATCACTGCAAGAGTATAGGTCACTTTGTCTATTTGAATGATAAGGCCATTTCTTAATGAAGTTCACGTGGTTGTCTGCTCATTGATGTAAAATGAGGAAAAATGGGCCATTATATTAAATACCCGTGCTCTCCTTGGTGGCCACTTGGTAGAGACTATTTCATCCAATATAATAACTTCTTGTGGTGATGCTTTCTATGCCACTTGGACCATTTATATTTGCTCTTGTGCTTGGCTTTTGTCTTTTCCTATCTTTTCAGCCCTCGAGGCTATCTTCTGTCATTTCTTGGCTCTTCAGGCTCCTTTTTTGGCTGATGCATCTCATCAAAATTGACATCTATAGGCCTATCACTATTCAAAAACCAATAGCTATTTTGTTTCCTTGAATTTGATGTTTGTGTGCCCATCACCAAATGTTTGAACTCCAACGGCTAGTTCATTATGTTAAGATTGACGTGCTTGGGCCCGTCATCCCTTTGGTTATTCCTTCAGCCCTTTACAATAAACCTTCCTAAAGGGAAGGTGTCCCTTCAAAAAAATGGAAAATGTCCCATTTTGGTCATTGATAGTCCCTCGCAAGGGCACTTGCCCATCAGACTCCCTTGTCTTGTCAATTCCTTTAGACAAGTGCCCTTCGGGATCCCTTGTCTTCTCAATTCCTTCAGACAAAATGTCCAAAGGAATTCCTTCAGACATTTTGCCTGAAGGGAAACCTATCTTCATGTTTTGGTCTTTTTCCTTTGTGAATTTCTTCGGATAAAATGTCTAAAGGAATTCCTTCTGACACTTTGTTCGAAGGAATTCACCCTTTGTTTCTTCCTTATGAACTTCCTTCAGATAAAAAGTCTGAATTAATTCTTTATCTTTTTCCTTGGATTTTTTTCTAAAGGTGCTCCTTGCCCTCTGCAAGGGCATTTTGGATCCCTAATTGCCCTTTAGAGCCTACTGAAACAGTCTATTTTACAACCTGACTGCCCTCCGCAAGGGAAATATATCTTCAAAGCTTTGTAAAAGACTTGCATTCTTTGAACTGGCCCCATTATTTTTCCAAAAGGCTTGTCCAAGGCAATCGCTTGAAGCAAAATAAGCTCCATATTGAACTAAAAAACCTACAGGTCTTGGATATCTCAACTCTTTATAAGACCAGGGCTATTACAAAGGGAAAAAACTACTATTGCATCAAGGTGGAAACATCAAAGACTAGGGAAGTAAGGAAAGAAAAGGGGGATCAATTTTTGGGCCTGCAGGACCAAAAAATGGTCAAAAAATTAGCGATTCATAGGTGAAGCATGCCTAGTATGCTAAAGAAGACTGGTAGCCTCAAAATCCATTGGGCATAGAGTCAGGATGCAGCTCAAAAAAATTAGCAAAAATGTTTTAAAGACCTATGAACCAACAAAGCTTTACTTCAAGCAACAAGGAAAAAACAACACCTAACAAGGCTAAAAAACACTACACCTATGCAAATGGCACTGAGGGAAAACAAAGACAACCGAAAGAAAACTACTATGTACAGCTAACTAGATATATTTGCCTCCCTCCTAGATCAAAGGGAAAACTTTTCAAGTCTCCATGGCAAGAAAACTTATGGTCCCAGACAAGTGACTGAATGGAATGGAGACTTGGTGACTTGCCCTTCTTGCCTGCCACCTTGATTGGCTTGTATCCGAGTGGATCAGCGTCAAACATGTCTCCAACATATGTGTATTCAATTTGATCTTTGGAGACTTCCTCATGTTGCCCTTCATGCTGGTATATTTCATCAAGAAATCAATGGCTGCTAGCTTATCACCATAAGCCTCACTTAGCTCATAGCCCCCTTGACTCAGGTCCCATGGCATGGTCATTCTCTTCATCAAAGCAACAAGGAATTTCATCAAACAAGGGGGGAGAGAGCTCACCATGCTCACATTTCTCATCATCCATTGTTTACAAATAAAGTTTGTCAAAATCATCTTCATATATCTAGAACATTTGCATGTATGCATGACCTCTGTCTTCTCCATTATTGATGATGTCTTCAAAAGGGGCATCCATAATGGTCTCATCCTCATTGTCGCTCATGATAGCCTCTTGGGCAACTAAAAATTGGATCCTCTCTTCTTCACTTGCCTCTTTCAAAATAGGGTCCTCCTTGAAAAGGGATGAAGTGGAAGGCTGATGGTTAAACTCATGAGGAAGAAAAGGAAAACCTTGAGCTAAAATCAAAGGATTTTATTCCTTCCATTTGGCCAACACTTCATCCACATCAGATGTGGCTTGATATCTCTCTTAAAGGAGTGTATATGGGGTGTGTTTAGACATGAAATCTTCTATTTGGTCTAAACCATCCATCACACCCTGGCTAAGGAATCTCATTCTGGACTCCAACTCTGTAATTTGCCTGGCTATATTCTCTTGGGAGAGACTTTCTTGGAGATCATGAGGATCACCATGAGCAGGGGTAGCTTCATCATTTCCAAGGCCCTGAGCTGGTTCATGGTATTCTCTCCTCTAACTTGGAATCTTGACATCATGTTGAAAGACTTGAGGAGGTTGAAGAAGACTAGGAAGAGACTGTTCATGCATAGGAAGAATTTCTTGAAGAGAGACGTGCTATTTTTTAAAAGGCATAGGATAATTCCCTTCAAAGGAGGATTCACAATCTAAGGAATTGAGAAGGTTCATTTCCATGGGAGGCTACTCTAATGCCCTTTGGTGTTGAAAAGCTAGGTGCAAGGGAATAAGAGCAGGAGTGGTTAATGCATCAAATGAGCTAGAGTGAGCAAGTGCTATTTGGTAGAAAGGATTTGGTGCACAAGAGGAGGCTTTCTTTAGAATAGGAGGGGGCTACATTGGAATGTGAGAAGGCACACAAGGCTAATTGCCTTGAATGAATGGACTCTTCCATTCTGCTACCTCCTCCTTCATGGATTGCAAGGCCTAAGCTTGCCTTAACAAGCACTCCTCTTTGTATATAAGCTCTTGATGATATCTATACTACTCCTCTAATCTGCTTATCTCCATCATTTGCTTCTCAAACTCCAACATTATCTCCCTTACACTAGGTGAAGGGAAACTAAGAGAGTTGCTTAAGGTGATTCCATGAACAACCTGAGCTTGATCAAAACTATATGAAGGAACACAAGGCCCATGCTACTCAGTAATGGGATTATACATACCAAAGTGATTTATTTATGGCACTAAGACTGCTTAATCAGATGATTCAACTCAGATTCACCACTGGTGTTGATGAAAAGCCTCCAAAGGCTGGCTGGTTGAAGAACACACCAAAATTATTCAACTCTTTAGACACAATAGGTCCCACCAGACATGCCAAAAATTGTTGACACTGTGGATTACACCCTTGACAGGAGGCTGAGCTCCTATACTCCATGCAGCACAATAGAGACTCCTCTCTTGTCTATGGGTCTAGAAAAACTGAGGGGAGAATCTCTAGATAAGGGCTAGCTCCCTTTGATTCATCTTTGAGTTATTTCACTACTACTGCTAATATATAAAAGGGGTGGGGGGGTTGAAAAGAGAGAAGGATTACAAAAAATAAAACCTAAACTAATATGGTGATGCACCAAAAAAGTTTGATCTACTCATTTACTCACACTTTAGACCATAAGAGGACATACATACACTTTATCTGATGAAAAGACTAGACTTTATGGAGCTTTAATAGGGAGGCTTAATGAAGACACATAGAAAATGAACTTACCACAGGCATTGTAGAAAAACACAGTCTGATAACCCTCTTCTGTCTGTATGCTCCAGATACAACACTTCTTGTTACCTACAGAAATGGTGTTTTATCTATACTAGGTATGTTGGTGTCAAACTTGTTAAAGCATTATGCAAAATAATTGAACACAAGGTTAATACTCAAACACACTCAGAGATATAACCAGTCAAATAGAGGTAAAATGCATTCTATTGATTCAAGGTGAAATTTTGGTAGGTCTTTGCCTTACAAAAATGAGAGATATCTTCCTCAACTGAGAGGTTATAATATATATAGCATGAAGAAGAAGACTTTGGTGCTTTCTAGAACAAGTGGCCCATGCTGCGTTGAACACCTTGGAAAGGGGAAACTACTGAAGGAACCATGTTGTACATGTCACAAGTATTGACTTTGGTGCCTAACCCATATTAAATATCACTACAAGATCATGAGTCACTTTGTTTGTTAGAATGACAAGGCCACTTCTTAATGAAGTTCATGTGATTGTCTAGTCATTGATTTAAAATGAGGAAAAATGGGCCATTTTATTGAATGTCCGTGCTCTCCTTGGTGGCCACTTGGTAGAGACTATTTCATCCACTGTAATAACTTCTTGTGCCAATGCTTTCTATGCCACTTGGACCATTTCTATCTGCTCCTACACTTGGCTTTTGTCTTTTCCTAGGTTTTCAGCCCTTGGGGCTATCTTCTATCATTTCTTGTCTCTTCAGGTTCCTTTCTTAGCTGATGCATCCCATCAAAATTGATGTCTACGAGCCTGTCACTATTAAAAAACCAACAACAATTTTTTTGCCTTGAATTTGATGTTCGTGCACCCATCACTGGATGTTTGAACTCCAATGGCTAGTTCACTATGTTAAGTTTGATGTACTCGGTCCCATCATCCCTTTGGTTATTCCTTTGGCCCTTTGCAATGAACCTTCCTGAAGGGAAGGTGTCCCTTCAGAAAAATGGAAAAGGTCCCTTTTTGGTCGTTGATAGTCCCCCGCAAGCGCACTTGCCCTTCAGGCTCCCTTGTCTTCTTAATTCCTTTAGACAAGTGCCCTTTGGGCTCCCTTATCTTCTCAATTCCTTCAGACATTTTGCCCAAAGGAAAACATGCTTTCATGTTTTGGTATTTTTCCTTTGTGAATTTCTTAGGATAAAATGTCCAAAGGAATTCCTTTAGGCACTTTGTTCGAAGGAATTCACCCTTTGTTTCTTCCTTATGAACTTCCTTCAGACAAAAAGTCTGAAGGAATTCTTTATCTTTTGCCTTGGATTTTTTTTGAAGGTGCTCCCTATCCTCTGCAAGAGCATTTTGGGTCCCTAATTGCCCTTTGAAGCCTACTGGAATGGTCCAGTTTGTAACCTGACTGCCCTCTGCAAGGGTACTTTATCTTCAGAGATTTGTAAAAGACTTGCATTCTTTGAACTAGCCCCATTCCTTTGCCAAAAGGCTTGTCTAAGGCAATCACTTGAAGCAAAATAAGCTCCATATTGAACTAAAAACCTACAGGTCTTGGATCTCTCAACTCTTTATAAGACTAGGGCTATTGCAAAGGGAAAAAACCATGATTGCAACAAGGTGAAAACATCAAAGACTGGGACAGCAAGGAAAGAAAAGGGGGACTAATTTTTGGGCCTATAGAACCAAAAAATGGTCAACACCAGTACTACTCTAACTCAAGCACCTTAACCATGGAGTTCCATCCAAGGTTAAGCCTACTTAGATTGCTAGCCCATTTGCTAACTTATGATATTACTATCAAGATTTAACTGTGTAGTTTTTTTGTCAAACTCATT
Organism: Torreya grandis; assembly: GCA_037957365.1. NCBI lineage: Eukaryota > Viridiplantae > Streptophyta > Pinopsida > Cupressales > Taxaceae > Torreya > Torreya grandis. Next base: position 1,616,659 of record JARHVA010002422.1, read on the forward strand.
AGCCCATGTTTCATGAGTAGTGGTTCACATGAACCCACCTCTCATGAGAATGAATGGTCCACTTAGCACTCATTTTATCTAGGTGATGCTCACAAGGGTGAATCATTTGGCCATCCTAGAAGGTCACCCATCCTATCACTATTCCAACTCAAGTGTGCTTAATTATGGAGTTTCTTCCAAGGTTAAGCCCACTTAGATTGTTACCCCATTTGCTAAGTGGGATTAATCTTAGAGGAAACTCCATGGTTAAGCGCACTTGAGTTGGATTAGTGTTGGGATGGGTGACCTCCCGAGAAGGCCCAATACTTCACCCTTGTGAGCATCACCTAGATGCAATGAGTGATAAGAGGACCATTCATTCTCATGAGAGGTGGGTTCATGTGAACCACTACTCATGAAACATGGGTCAATGAGTTTGACTTGAAAACTACACAATTGAATCTTGTTAGTAATATCATAATTTGACTCACTGATTTTGTATAAGAGTTTAGTTCATAAGACTCACAATACTTCACATGTACTTGTTTCCATTCCAGATCACATCCTGATTGTAACTAGTCAACCAAAATTGGCATATGTATCTAATCATGATCATCCATTCACACATAATACCCCATTACTATTCCATTAGAGCTTAACTTCATGTTACCCAAGGGTGGATTCACCTTGAAAATAACCTTGTTTAATCAAGAGAAACTTAAATGAGTTGAGCTATTTTACTTAACTTAATACCACCCGTCACAAGGGTGTTATATCAGTTCAATTATTTATATATTAGAATTCTTATCATTAGATCACATCAGCGTATTCAGCTCATTTCATTCAATAGAGTACCATTTCAGTGTTGATTTTAGCATACTTTGGGTTATTCTCAAAGTAAAATTAGTCAGCACCATAATCATGTTCTTAACACATAAGACTCCCAAACATCTACCTATATAATGTAGAATCACATAGTGGAGTAGTACAAGTGGCAGTGAGAGTCACTATAGATTGAAAAGGAGAAGGACTTGGCTTGCAATCAACCATGCCAAAATGATTAAGAAGATCAAGGGCGTACTTCTGCTAACTCAAATAAATCCCTATATCTAACTGTGAAATCTATAAACCAAGAAGGAAGTGCAAAAGACCAAGATCTATCATGTCAAACTATGCTGAAAGTGCTTGTTGAATAGTCTGAATCTACGATGAAGAGTTGTCTATGAGAATCAAATCATCAACAAACAAGACTAGTATAACAATGTCCTCTCCTATATGCTGAATATACACTATGTGATCATAATGGTAGTGAACAAAGCTAGTGAAGAGAAGAAATAAATCCATCTTCTCATACCAAGCTCAGGGGGCCTATTTGAAACTGTAAAGAGACCTCCTAAATTGATAAAAATAAAATAAAAATCATGAATAAACCCAGCATGCTACTCCGTATAGATTTTCTCATGTAAGTCTCCATGCAAGAAATCACTCTTAACGTCCCTCTGATACACTAGGCAAACTTATGATGCAGCAAGAGAAAGTAAAAGGTGAATAAAATCCATCTTGGCAATGGGTGCAAAAGTCTTAGAGTAGTCAACACCTTCGACTTGCGAAAATACGTTTACAATAAGACGTGCCTTATACTTATCAATGGACCCATCAACGGCATACTTGGTGTGGTAAATCCTTATCGATATAATTATTAATAATCAATAATACTATATATAAAAATGGGTACAATAATAAAACTATTGATTGTTATGTATATTGTAAACTCTACATTGATAAGAAAACACAATTCAAAATAAGAAAACTATTCATAACATAACTTTTGGTATTCACAATCTTAAGTTACAATAGGATTTGCCATTTTGATTCCAAGCATAATTAAAATTTTCAACCTCCTTTACAATATTAGAGAATTAAAAAACAAAATGTTAGTTCATATTTTAAACCTTTAATTAAAAAAAGGTATTTCAAAACTTTAATTTATAAATGTATGAAGACTGATTTTTAACTCAAACACTAATTAAGAGTTTAGTACTTCATTGGAACCTTAGAGAATTTAAAAACCTTAAAACACAAAATGTGAAGTTATACTTTAAAACCTTACATACGAATGTCCAAGTTTGCATACAGACTAAACAAATAAGAAAAGAATGTTAAATTCGAAACCTTAACTATTGCTTGAAATCAACTTTACTTTTATCGGTGGAGTTATATTTTATTCCAAACTGATGGAATGACAAATTTGTAGAGTTTCATACTTGAGGAATGTATGCTATTCCATTCCGAGTTTTATAGTAAATTTAAAATTCTTAAATGGTCATCATAGTATATGTGTCGGCCATGATTTGTGAATTGAATGCATACAAGTTGGAAAAGAGAAAATAGATATCATGAAAATAGAATATTACAGAGCTATTTTTAAGGGATATTTCAAATCTTTTGAGGAATTAACGACAAATAACATGGAAATTCTTAAAAGGGATTACACCTCAAGAAAATACTTCTCTCCATTTTGCATCTGGCAGAAGGAACCATGAAATTTTAGGGGTGTTGATTAAATTGAAACCCTAGATTTTGCTAATCAAGAACGTCAATGATGAACCAGTGCTCCATGAAGCCTCTACAACCAGAAACTTACAAGGAGTGGTTTTGTGGGCTGTTTTATTGTCTTTATTACCGGATCTCCAAAATAACTCAACATCAAAAATAGTAAGAGAATCGTATGCTTCTATGTCAAATCCCTCGTGTGCAGCAGCACCAATGTTTAGTAGATCCATCACTACTTGAAAGTGCCCAATTGCGACGGCTTTGTGGAGCACCGTTTCATCCTTGACGTTCTTGATTAGCAAAATGGAAAGGTTTAATTTTAATCAACATCCCTACCACTTCATGATGCCCTCTGCTAGCTGCAACATGGAGAGCAGTATTTTCTTGAGGTGTAATCCCTTCAAGAATTTATGGATTAATTTCTGTTAATTCCTCCAAAGATTTGCAATCTCCGTCAAAAATAGCTTTGTAGAGCTTCGTTTCCATGATAACCATTTTCTCTCTTCCAACTTGTATGCACGCAATGCACAAATCATGGGGCTGAAGGTAAAATATATATTATGACAACCATTTAAGAATTTTAGCTTTATTATGAAACTCTGAATGGAATAGCATATCATCCTTACGTATGAAACTCTACAGATTTGTTGTTTCATTGGTTTGGATTAAAATATTACTGCTTTTCCAGTTTTCAAGCAAAAGTTTCGAAAGTTACATTATTTTCTGTCTTGATTGCCATGTCTGCAAGCAAAGTTGGACGTTCGTTTCATAAGAAAAGTTTTAAAGTGTAACTTCGCATATTGTGTTTAATGTTTTTGAATTCTCTAAGCTTGAAATAAAGTAATTACACTTTAGAATCGAAATGGCAAATTCCGTCTGTTTGGAATAAATTACAATTCTCCATAAAAGTGAAAGTGATGGGACATAAAATCATTTTTTATAAATTTATAAATTAAAGTTTCAAATTTTATAAATGGTAAATTTTATAAAAGTGAATGTGATGGGACATAAAATTATTCTTCATGGATTTATAAATTAAAATTTCAAAATTTATAATGTTTAAGATATATATTAAAAAAAAATTAAAAATAGAAAAAATGAAAGTGATTGAACATAAAATTATTCTTAATAGATTTATAAATTAAAATTTCAAAATTTACAATATTTAATATATATAATTCTGTTTAAAAGTAAAAATGCTTGGTATCAATTTTTATTATAAATTAAAGTTTCAAAATTTATAAATGACAAATTGTATTGATTTAGAATAAATATAATTTTGTTTAACAGTGTTTACATATAAAATCATTTTTTATAAAAAAAAATTTTAAGTATGAATTATCATTTTATTTTAAAGTATAAGTTCATATTTTATTTTAAAATTAGTAGTATAATAAATAAAGTTTAAAGTATAAATTGGCATTTTGTTTTAAATATGAATTAACATTCCAATTTAATAAAATAAAATACATTTTTTTTTATAGAAGTGAAAGCAAAATAAAATATTCTATCAGTTTGGAATAAAATATAATTCCACCTAAAAATGAAAGTGGTTGGGCATGAAATCAATCTTAGTAAATTTATAAATTAAAATTTTGAAATTTATAATATTTTTTAACATATGAATGTTTTAAAATATGATTTGACATTTTTTTTCCTAAATTCTTTAAATTTGTAATAGAGTGTATTTCTTTTAATAATGTTTGAAATTGAAATTAAAAAAATGATTGTAATTTAAAATTGTGAATTCAGAAATTTGTATTGTTAATTTTTTTTGTTTTGAGTCGTATTTTATTAATCGACATAAATTTAGTCCATACATATTAAAGGATAATTTTATTTTTGTAATCATCATTTTATCATTATTATTTAAATATTATATTTATATTAATAAATTTTAAATCTAAAAAATTGTGTTACAAATAAAAGGGCTTATTATCCTTAATAAATAATTAAATAAATTATATTTTTAAATTAATAAATATATAATACATTTTCAATTAAAAAAATTGTCATTTTGATATAGTACAATGTAAATTTTTGATTAAATGATGAATAAACAAGAAGGAATGAGTTCTCATAAAATTTTGAAGGTTTGATAAAAATTTGTTTATTCTGTAAATTTATAAGTAGAAAATTTGGTTCCGACCAATTCTAGAAATGAATAAAAATATTCGTATTATTTGACATACAAATTTAAATTTATGTAAACTTTTAATTAAAAAAGAAGACCAATAAGATCTCTTAAGTTTTTCAATGTCCAATAATTACCGCATTGGTAGAATTGTTCCCCTCTTGTTCTAAAGATGAGTAGAGGTACCACAACCCAACCTCAATTCTTATTTCACATAAATGGTGTTATAAAACCATAATCTCTATGAAAGAGGTGGATGTAGTCATGCCAACAATAGGTATACAAAAGGAGGAGCTTGGTGGTAGGGTCGAAAATCCATGCATAAAAGCAATGGAACAAAATCCGATCATTTTGCTAAATATGGATGCAATAAAAAAAGGTATCAAGCCTTTATGGGAAAACTTTGATATAGAGATTCGTTGGAGCCCAATTATCACTGGAAGAATCATATACACGGGTAGAAAGAAACTGTTTCTATACGTTTTTCGCTTTCTACATTCAAAGAGAGAATAAGAAACTAAGAGAAATGGTCAAGGTTAGATGTACCTGGATGAAGTCTATGCACCGTTATCCAGACGTTGAGAGCACTCTTCTTTGGTTTGGAGGATGACACCTGCAAAAGAAAGAGACTTGGACAAAGAAGGCGTTAGATGGATAGATGGTGGGTTGCCAAGGAAAAACTTGATCCCAGAAGTACGAAAACTTCCTTGAGGGATATCAACCCACTGATTGATAAAAATAGTGTCTGATAAAAGGCAGAATGATTAAAAGACTGAAATGATAGAAGACTGAAAAGAAATGGAAGCAAATGCTTACCTAAATGTTGCTGTCAGTCAGGGCACAGTCACTGACGTCGGTTTGTCAATTTGCCGACGTCGGTTATGCTGCCGACGTCGGTGGGGTAAGTGACCGGCGTCAGTCGGGGCAGTAGTCTGTGGACGAGGTGTGGTCGAGTTTCTGGACTGTGGACGGGTCTGAGAAAGGGTGTGGGTCCGTCTGAGGGTCTGGGAGTCTGGTTGAAGGTCTGAAAGTCTATATAGAGGCCTGGGACAATGGATAGAAAGAATGGTCTGAAAGCGGGACTACACAGAGGACAGAGACCACAAGAAGAAAGAGTGGTCTGGAAGGGGTATGTGGTTTGGTTAAGAGCTGAATAGGAACTAACTACTAATACATTTCTTAGATTATTGAAATGACATAAATAAAACATACATAGCTCATACCTGTTGCAGGAGTGTTGCTGATGCTTGTGCCTGTTGTTGAAGGAGAAGACTGATGCAGAGTCCCTATTGTTGCTATAGCTGGTGCAGAAGCCCTGTGAGAGAGAGAGAGAGAGAGTGTGAGGTCTGGTGGATTGAAGACTGGAAGACTGGCTGATTGTTGAGGGTCGAAAGGCAGATAATTGAAGCGGATGCAAAGATTGGAAAACGGGATTCAGAGAGTTAAGATCCTACGTTCGGGAGTGAAATGCAGTTATGAAGGAAATCAACACCGGCAATATAGTTGACGTCGGTCGACAGTTGATCGACGTCGACTGTTGGAAGTCAGGAAAAAGGCTAAAAATAGCCTTTTATCCATTTTCCCAACTGCCGAGTTAGAGGGTCGGGGGAAGAAATGGTCAAAGGTGGATTAATAGGCGTGGGAAGTGAGTGGGATAAGGGAAATGGGGTCTTAAGTCATTTAAGACTTGGCAAGGGGTAGTGGAGGGCAAGTTGGAATAGGTCATAGGGTGATTAATGAAGGTTTCCAAGGGAAAGGAATCCAAGGAGAGGAGAGGTGGCAAAAGGGGGGAGAGAAAAGGGATTTTATTAATTTAAAATAGTTAATTATTTTAAATTAATAAGTGTGTAGGGGGTTAGGAGTGGTTAAGTGAAATGGGACGAAGAGGACCTAGGGGGAGAGGACGAGGAGGATGACCAGGGGAGTAGACACGATTTTGGTGTCTACATTTGCCCCCTTTTGTCTTGTTGGTTGTTCTGGATGAACTGCAAGACAAAAATAGGAGTTGGTTACCCTAGGTGTGGGATAAGGTTGAGGTTGCCCCGATTATGATGATGAGGTATTCCCCCTCAAAATAGGAGTCGAGGGAAGGAAACCTAAAATCGGGTGCCGATTTGATAGAGAGTGGATGAAAAGGGCAAGGGTGAACGCTACAATAGTTGTGATTGCATGCATACCACTGCACGAGATGGTCAGGTCAAATTGTCACAGGTCAAGGGTCGAGGAGTGCCAAAATTAAAGTAACATGGCCCCAGCATTAGTCGTAGCTGATCGAGTTATTCAATCTAAGTTGAAGCTCCAATGGTTGTCGTGTTCTAGGTATCTCGGGCTCAGGAAGTGCTCCTAGAAAACACGAAAATGTCACAAGTAGTGGGGATCAACCGGCTTGCGATCCTATACTTGTGAAGGTCAAAAATAGTCTGCGGATAATTTTGCTAACCAGTCGTGGGATAGCATACATGCAAAAAAAACCAAGGCAAAGTTGTCTTGGAAGTGGTCAGGGTCGGAAGAGATAGGCATGATCTCCGAGGTCATTGGTCGAGGTTGAGGCTGAGATAGATAACTAGTCGAATGAATGGGTGGACAAAAGAATGTGGCTGAGCTAACCTCAAAACACTGAGTGTTGCCTACATAGCACCTATTATAGGGCCTCAAGCCAATGTAGTTCTCCCTAAAAGGGAGGAGGAGGGTCAAAAGGTTTAATGATTGGTCTTGGTCGAGGTCGAGGTCATGGTCAAAAGGAGGAAAGAAGGTTTGTCCATCAGAGAGACAAACAAACGAGGGTGGTCGAGCTAACCCCAGAAGACGTCATGTCAACTGAGTGCTGCCTACATAGCCCCGGTCTTAGGGCCTCAGACCAATGTAGTTCAGATGAGGAGATAAGTGGTCGAGAGTTGGTTGAGTCATGAGAATGGTCTAGCACGTCCCATATGTCTAAGAGAACATGCTTGAAATGATGAGAAAAAGTCAAGGTTTTTCACCCCTAGCAATTGCCCATATTAGGTGATGGACATATGCCAAAAATGAAATGAGTCTATTTATGCTTCAGCAAGTAATGGTTTATGCTTGACATAAATTGAGTAGTCGATAGTTTCCATGTGTATTGGTGTCCATAGAAACTAGTGAGAATAGGCTAGGTGAGTGGTCGGAAAAGAGGGTTGAGCTGATTTGATAAATGACAAATGATTGAATGTGACCAAAGTGTAAAAGAAGTGAAAGGCATATTCACCCTTTCATTGACAAGGACCAGAAGGATAGCATAGATATGGGTTGTTAGAACCAAGAGCCCCATTCATGCATTACGTCATTGACCAGAGGTTGTGTTAGAATGGTAATCGAATCACTTTGACACTAAAGTGAGCTCGAAGTCCCTTGAGCAGGTGTTAGGATAGGAGGATATAGGGTAACCCATTTTAAGAGCAGAGATAACCTTGCTCCTTTTTATAGGAGACCCTAAGACAACTAGAAGCCAAGTCCATGACCCAGTTTTTTTTTTGGGTGCAGACTGATCAATGCGAGAAGTCTGCAGAGAGATGTCATTGTGATTGGTGGTCATTTGTGAAGCTGATCAATGCGGGAAGCTTCTAAGATGGTGTTGTTTGTAGCAAGATTTAGGTATAGCCATCCTTCGAGGGAGTGGTCTATATATTTTTTGCTTTATATAGGGATTTTGAATAGCTGTCCTTTGAGGGAGCAGTCTATTAGCTACAGCAATGATAGTACAGCTGTCCTTCGAGGGAGCAGTCTGCCTTTTTTGATTTGATATTGTGACCTTGGATATTTTGACATCTCGATTTATTTTTGGACAAAATTTTGAGTCATGGACAAGACTATAGAAGTTCAAGGGCTCCCTTTTATTAAGACAAAGCATCCTGACTGTATAAAAGGGCTATATAGGATTTGTTAAGGGGAATAGGGTGGAAAGGAATTAGGATTAAGAGGACGAGGATTGCTCAAGGGAAGAGCTCAAGGTAAATGTCAAGTGGATGAATACTCGACTAACAGTAGAATGGTCACAGATGCAAGGCATAAAAGAGGCTCAAGTTCTGGCTGTCTGTCGAGAGAGGACAGACGATAAGTCCCTGACCCATACTTGTGTGTGATGATGAAAGGTCTAAGCCAATTAAGAGAAAATTTGCCCCATTTGCCTCTTCAAGATTGGTCACGATGATCGCTGATGCTAGATGGGAAGTTGACTGATATGGTCGCTAATTGGTCGAGACGGGTTGAATGTTTGGTCAAGAATTGGTCAATGTTTGGTTGAGATTTGGTCACTTGATATTTGGTCAATGGTTGGTCGAGGGTTGATTGGTCGGTATTTGGTCCTTGGTTGGGTTGAATGTTTGGTTGAGGTCAGGTTGAATGTTTGGATGCTAGTCTAGTCGAGGTCAGGTTGAAAGAGTGATTGATATTTGGTTGAGACTGGGTTGAAAGGTTGGTCGAGGCTTGGATGAAGGTTGAATTCCCCCAACGGCTAGGGAGAATGTTTGACAGATTGGTCGGTTGAGGCTTGGTGGTCAAATTGACTGTGTTGATTTCGAATAAGGGGGTTAAAGGCAACAAAGGGACCATAGTCTGGCATGGAGATCCTGATTTAGGTGACGTGGTTTGAGAATCATGGGTCAGTGTTGATGATTTGGTGAAGGGGTGGTCAAGAGGATCCTTGATGAGAAGGGTATCCTTTTTCTGGTGTTGATGAATGACAACTTTAAGAGTGCAACAACGCTTAGTGTCATGTCCCAGAGTGTGGTGATAGTGACAAAATTTAGAGTTGGCGAACCAAGATGGTCTTGATCCGAGAGTTGATGAGTGTGAGGAAGATGAGGAGGTCTGAGAGGCAAGAGATGGTGTTGAAGGTTTGTTGATAACGTGGTCAAGAAGAAGGGTGTCTTTCTCTAAAAATTGGTGAACGACAACCTTGAGGGCACAACAATGCTCAGTGTTGTGCCCAAGCGTGCGATGATACACACAAATCTGAGTGTCGTCGAACCAGGGTGGTTTTGGTCCGAGAGATTGATATGGTTTAAGAGGTGGGAGATTGATGTGAGAGGACTGCAACAATTGCCGTAATAGCAAGGCATACGAACCTGCTAATGGGTCTATGCGTCTTATTGTGGTGGGGGTTGATGACTTTGGCCTGAGAGGCGAAAGAGGTGTTGGTCGTACCATCATATTCGTGGGTGGTGTATCCACACGTGTAGATGGCACTTTGGTGGTGATAGGCATAGGATGCTTGGGAGGAAATATATGTCTGATGGGCCGAGAGAGCAATGGAGGCAACTTGCCTCTGTGAGGTATGGGAGTGGGAAGCACTCCTAGTAAAGTGGACGGATGCGGGCCCAAAATAGAGGGCAATGATGAAGGTGGGGGAGGAGTCCTCCGGTGTGGTTTAGTGGCTTTCTTTGGTTTGGGTTGAAGGCCACCATTGTGCGAGGTGAGGTTAGATACGGGTTTGGGTTCAGATGTGGACGGAGATGAGTGAGATGTGGCAATCTCAGGCAAAAGGTAAGAGGAAATCGTGACTGGGTCTTCATCGGTCGAGATGGGTAAAGAGACTGGTTATTCTCTTAGTGGAGAAGAAATAGGAGAGTGCGGCTCCTCAAGAGGGTAGATGGCAGGGATGATGGTGCCTTCTATTTGCGGTTGAAGAGTAGGCAAGGTGGGGTCCTCCATTGGTGGGAGGAAAGATGAACGTGGGGATAAGGACATAGGTATGGTCAAGGCGTCCTCCAATATGAGAGAGGTCAATGGAGGACTGATAGGAGAAGAAGGCTCTTCTACCTATAGAGGAGGTTGGTCAGGGATAAGAGAAGAAATAGTGTTGACAGTGTGAATATTATGGTCTTGGGGGTCATTGGTCATGGTCTAGATATGGTTTTGATTAAGAGGATGGTTTAGAAAAGGGTGTCTGAAGATGTTGATGTTTTGATTGGGAGGCGCATTCAGGTTATCTAAAACAAGATCCCCCTTGTCTATCATGTCTTGGATGATGTTCTTAAAGGTTCGGCAGTTGTTGATGTCATGGCCGTGGACGCAATGAAAGTGGCAGAAGTCGGCCTCCCTATACCATGTAGGGGGGGATTTTGAAGGGTTGAATTGAGGTGGTTGAATTGGAGGGAGATTGAGGACCCCCTGCTTGACAAGTTTTTCCAAAATGGAAGCGTATGATTCTCCAAGTGGAGTGTATGAACGTTGGATGTACCATTGTTAGAATTGTTTTGTGATGCTGTGAGATGTCGAAGGTTGAGATTGGTCGGTTGTTGTCGAGGATGGTGATCTAACGACCACAGTGTTGGCCACTCCTTTGGATTTGAAGTGGGAAGAAGAAGGTCTAGAAGAAGAAGGGTCAGCGGATTTTGCATTGGTATTACGCAATTTGACCTTATCCTCTTCAATGGCGTGGAGTTCAAGCTTTCAGGCCATGGTGAAGGCCTCGTCGAAAGTGCGGAATGTTTGAACCCGCAAGGTGGACGAGATGTGCCTGGCACATGCTCGAGAAAAGAGCTCAATGAGCTCGGGTTGAGGCAAAGGGAAGGAGAGTTGGTTAATCAAGCCTCTCCAACGGATGACAAAATCGACTATCGATTCATCGTCAAACTGCCTAATGGAGTAGAGGTCTATGATCGAGACTTGTTTGGTGATGTTGATAGAAAAATGGTCGAGAAATAATTGGGCGAGTTGAGTGAATGAAAAGATAGAATGTTTGGTAGGAGAGCTATACCAGTCAAGGGCAGGGCCAAAAAGTGACATGGGAAACGTGCATAGAAGTAACGCATCGTCATGGACAATGAGATAACAGGCATGTCTGAATGCCCATAGGTGCTGTTGCAGGTCTTCCTTACTCTGAAAATGAGTAAATTTAGGAAGCTCCCACTGGTTGGGGTATGGTCGGATCAGGACGGAAGGATGGATGGGTTCGTTGCAAAATTGGTCATAGGAAAGGGCATTGCTTGAACCAGAAATAGAGGTCTCGAGACTAGACATTTTGTCCATCAGTATTTTGATGATGTCTGCTGACGGATTGGCAAGTGGAGCACCCCCTAGGTTGTAGGGTGCTTGGAAGAGGCTAGAGGAGGCATGCGACGTAGTCGGTTGTGCTTGTAGGGGTGCAACATATATATAACTAGTCGCAGGGACAGAAGTGGAGGCTAAGGGTGGTTGGGTTATGGAAGTAGAAGGCATAAGTTGACTAGATACTGCCAAAGGTGGTTGCATGGCGGAAGTGGCAAAAGGGGAGGTAGACACTCCTGCATTTATGGGTGCAAGAGTGTGCGGAGTCGAGACAATCAAGTTCTGATATGATGTAGAACTTGGTTGAATTGTGTGTGGTTGAGGGGGTAATGAAACCCCGATAGAGGTCGGTCCAAAAATAGATGGGGAGGCCAAACTTTGTGTATTGGCCATGGTCAGGTTAATGGTTGAGGCAATAGTCTGAGTCATAAAGGATTGGGTAGCGGATGGTGTTGACGTCATTGCCGCTTCACCCGAAAGGTCTCTCATTTGGTTTCTTACGAGATAGTGTTGGAGAGCCTTGACGTTGAGGTCAAGGAGTCTCTCAAAGTTTGGGTCCCCATCGGGGACAATCGAAGGTTGATTGGGAGTTGGTCGAGTAGGAATTCATTCGGTCTCTGAACAAAACTCCATTAAGGGACTGGTTATGGACGGGGAAGGTGGAAGCGGTTGATGTCTCACGTGGTCAAGAAGAGCCTTGGTTTGACTGCGTGTCAAAACCATTCAAGGCAAGAAAGGGTCAGGTTCTAGAAACTATGTTTTTTTAGTTTCAAAAACTCAGAATGCGATTTTGGCAGAAAAATGGTCAGGTTTTAGGTTGTTGTTTTGGAAAAAAAGTCTGTGACAGTGACCGACGTCGGTTGAAAAACTGATGTCGGTGCAAAAAGGTGGCCGACGTCGGTCAGATAACCCAATGCCGGCGAATAAAGTTACCGACGTCGGTCAGATAACCGATGTCGGTGACTGTGGTTTCCAGAAACTTAGAATATTTGACAGTTTTTGAAAAGAAGAAAACGTCCTCACTAGCTCAAACAAGTAGATAAAGACAAAAAATAAGGTGAAGACAAGCAGACCCTAAGCGTTAAATCCTAAGAATAAATTATTAGGATCGTTTTGGCTTATGCCTTAAGGTGATGTTTGGGAGGTTGGCTGTTAGAATGGGTCCTAGAAAAGGTAGTCTAGAGATGGTTTCAAGTTTGTTTAGGTGCTCAAGAGTCTGTGTTAGGTTTCATACTTGGCCTGGTGCTAAGGAGCAAGCTCCCCTCACTTCACGAGTCCAGTGATAAGCTGGGCCCGCTTAGCCAGTATATACTTTCCCTATATATTATCCTCTGCCAGAGAATAGAGTGGGCTTTCCCCTTGGTGATGAAATCCAAGTAGGAATGCCGGGACGGGTAAGGTATCCGTTGGGGGATGAAATCCCAGTCGGGCCTTGTCTCAGGTAAGTTTGATGTTTGATTTGTGCAAGTGATTTGGTTGTGTAACATAAAGTGGACTACGATTAATTCATGATGCGGTTATTAATTACTAGGTGTGGACTAAGAAATGCAAGCAAGCAGAAACGAAAATGCAATGTGTTTTAAGTCCAAGTCAAACTGTTAAGTTTGTATGAAGACAAGTTGAGAAAGGGTTTGAGAGTATGACTTTTGATTAGTCTAAGATGCAAGAAAATAAAGAAGAGTTCTTTTTAATCTGCTTATGATGTCTTTTGGAAGAGAAGAAAGAGGTGAAAAGGGAGAAACCTAATACACCTATATGAATAGAAAGAAAAGAACCCGAGGAAGACCCTAGGGTCCCATCGGGCGTGCCAGAATGTTTTTATATGTTTTTCGCTTTCTACATTCAAAGAGAGAATAAGAAACTAAGAGAAATGGTCAAGGTTAGATGTAGCTGGATGAAGTCTGCGCACCATTATCTAGACGTTGAGAGCACTCCTCTTTAGTTGTGGAGGATGACACCTGCAAAAGAAAGAGACTTGGACAAAGAAGGCGTTAGATGGATAGATGGTGGGTTGCCAAGCAAAAGCTTGATCCCAGAAGTATAGAAACTTCCTTGAGGGATATCAACCCACTGATTGATAAAAATAGTGTCTGATAAAAGGCAGAATGATTAAAAGACTGAAATGATAGAAGACTGAAAAGAAATGGAAGCAAATGCTTACCTGAATGTTGTTGTCAGTTAGGTCACAGTCACCGACGTCGGTTTGTCAATCTACCGATGTCGGTTATGCTACCGACGTCGGTGGGGTAAGTGACCGACGTCGATCGGGGCAGTAGTCTGTGGACAAGGTCTGGTCGAGTTCTGGACTGTGGACGGGTCTGAGAAAGGGTCTGGGTCTGTCTGAGGGTCTGGGAATCTGGTTGAAGGTCTGAAAGTCTGTATAGAGGCCTAGGACAATGGACAGAAAGAATGGTCTGAAAGCGGGACTACACAGAGGACAGAGGCCATTGGAAGAAAGAGTGGTCTAAAAGGGGTCTGTGGTCTAGTTAAGAGCTGAATAAGAACTAACTGCTAATACATTTCTTAGATTATTGAAATGACATTAATAAAACATACATAGCTCATACCTACTGTAGGAGTGCTGCTGATGCTTGTGCCTGTTGTTGAAGGAGAAGACTGATGTAGAGTCCCTGTTGTTGCTATAGCTGGTGTAGAAGCCCTGTGAGAGAGAGAGAGTGAGAGGTCTGGTGGATTGAAGACTGGAAGACTGGCTGATTGTTGAGGGTCGAAAGGCAGATAATTGAAGCGGATGCAAAGATTGGAAAACGGGATGCAGAGAGTCAAGATCCTGCATTCGGGAGTGAAATGTAGTTATGAAGGAAATCGACGCCGGCAATATAGCTGACGTTGGTCGACAGTTGACCGACGTCGGTGGCTGGAAGTCAAGGAAAAGGCTAAAAATAGCCTTTTATCCGTTTTCCCAACTGCCAGGTCAGAGGGTCGGGGGAAGAAACGGTCGAAGGTGGATTAATAGGCGTGGGAAGTGAGTGGGATAAGGGAAATGGGGTCTTAAGTCATTTAAGACTTGGCAAGGGGTAGTGGAGGGCAAGTTGGAATAGGTCATAGGGTGATTAATGAAGGTTTCCAAGGGAAAGGAATCCAAGGAGAGGAGAGGTGGCAAAAGGGGGGAGAGACAAGGGATTTTATTAATTTAAAATAGCTAATTATTTTAAATTAATAAGTGTGTAGGGGGTTAGGAGTGGTTAAGTGAAATGGGATGAAGAGGACCTAGGGGGGAGAGGATGAGGAGGATGACCAGGGGAGTAGACACGATTTCGGTGTCTACAGAAACAATGAAAGACTTTAAGATAATATTAGATATGAGCTTGTCCTATGGGATAATTTATTGTTGTATTTTCTAATGAATCAAATATGATAAGGTCTTCAGAGACCACTACTTCAAAAACACAGGTTTATTCATAAAGTATTGGTGTATAGGATTCAAACTCTCAAAGGATATATCATATAGTCTTTGTTTGGATTAGAATGTATGTTTTATTTCAAGAATTATGGAATAATATGGAAAATGATTTTTCAGTTCATTTTTCTGAATAAGTCATTTCTTAAAAATAACATCATATAAATGGTGGAGATCAACTCAATTCAATTTATAGACTAGAGTACATTATTTTTAAATGTAGAGGATGCTTTGAGTATGGCCATTTGATTACAAAATGTATGGTGATTCATAACAACAACAACAACAACAACAACAATAGACAATTTGTCTAATTTGAAAAGAAAACATGTGATTGTGAGAAAAGAGAAGAAAACTATAATCAAATAAGTAAGGGAAATTTTATTTTTGAAACATAAAATAAAGAAATTTGTAAAAGAAATGGGATTTTTTTAGTAGTTGTAGTTATAAAAACACTAATAGACATGTATACCCTAACTCCTCAAATTAAAAAAACCAACATAACATCAAAATAAGAGTGATGTGCACAAACCCGAATGTACCCATCATTATTTGTTCCCTTTTGATGAATGATGATAACACCATAATGAAAGGCTTCAAGGTCATTTTGATTTATACACTAGATACCCAAAATCTTAGGATTCCTTTCAATCACCCCATGATTTATTTACTCTCACATTTTGGGTCTGATTTATCTTTCTTCAATATTTTTCTCCATAGAAGGATGATTTCAACATTAAATGTTACAATCCATCATTTTACAAGCTTTGAAGGCTAGGTGCTTATTTGGTGTTTTTAAGAAAAACTTAAGTTACGTTGAGATATTTGGAAAGATAATGTTTTTATAATTTTTAAGATACCCTGACAAAAAATTTAATTTCCTCTACATTAGTTATTCCTATAATAATTTATACATTTCAACCCTGGGGCCCACACATGAGACAAAATAATTTCAAATGCATGGAAATAGATTTCATCTCCATATTATCAAAAGAATAATTGAGCCATAAATAGTTTTTCAATTATTCTTTACATTATTAAGTTTTTACATTAGCACTATGTCAGACTAGATCCAATGCATGGCAAAGTCTTACTCTAGTCAAAATAGGTATCCATATTTGACACTTTAATCTTATGTGAAACTTTTTAAATAAGAATGTAAGTCTTGTTGGTATGATAGAATTATAGCTCTCCTCAAGATGTTAGATAATGATGTAAAATGACACCCTCCCTTTTCATCTTAGTGTTTTAAAAAATTTCTTCGTCTCATTAAATAATAATTAAACAAAGGTATTGATGAAGAGATAAATAAAGCATAATTAGATTAATCCAAAATAATGTTTGACACCATGTTTACTAATTATATATAATTTTATGTGTGCTTTTATGAGGATTGATTTAAAGTAGTTGAATATGTAAAGACAATATTCTAATGTTTTTAAGGATCTCTTTAGCTCAATTTCAATTGTTCTCTCATCAATACTAAATGGAATTAAACCATGACATTCCACAAAATTAGTGCATATACCAAAAATCATTCTAGAACATGATTGTGAAAAATATTTTATATTTATATGCCCCTATCTATTATGAGAATTATGTAATATACCATTATCTTTTTCAAGATATTCCTATAGATTCCTAAGAACCTTCATTTAGTTTGAAGTTCAAAGATGTTTAATTTTGTTTATCTGTAATCCATTCAACTTAATAAAATATTAGTTCATACTTCCAAACAATAGTCACTAAAAATACAAGAGAGAACATATTTAAAGTACACAATCCAAATAATATAATTCAAATCTGTAATACAATACATATCCCAAAATCAATTCCTTTTAATTTTTATCATGATATCCCAAGTTACTATCATATTTTAATTTGTGAAGGAGATGAATGGAAAACAACATTCAAGACTAGAGATGGTTTATATGAGTGGATAATGATGCCATTCAAATTATCTAGTGCACCCTACACATTTAAAACTTAGATTAAAGTTTATTTATAATTTTATTATAAATTTATAATTAATAATTTTTTAAAGAATTTTATCATGTTTAAAAATATCAATTTATATATAATATTATATAAACAATTTTATTCTCCTCAACTTTTGATTAAAGATTTTCATTATTATTGTGTATCTCTACATTTCAATGTAGTCTTCAATGTGTCACATTTATAACTTTTAGTTTAGTAGATAAAAATTACTATTTAAAAACACTACCCATAACTATATAATTTTGTTTTAATATACTTAAACAATATATCTAATAATTGACAACTTCTTAAATAAAGTATTATACACCAACTGCTTTGTATATTTGTTACAATATTTTTTCACTAATACAGTTACTCGTTGTTGTAAGTTTAATTAAAAAAAATAAAATAAAAATCTTATATCATCTCATTTACAATGTCATCATTAGATGCTTTTAAAATTCTTCATTTTATTTTAAATTTTTTTTCTAATGGCTGTAAATACTTGTTATTTGTGAATACTTTTTCTTATTAAAAATAAGGATTGACCGCTACGTGGTGCTTATAAATAAGAGCTATCTGATTAATATTATATCATCAGTAAGACATGATTTCATAGCTTTATATAAGGACAAAAAAAAAAGGAGGTTCCAATGATATAAGGGATGAGTGGAAATTTAATTTTGAAGGGTTTGGGAAGGAATCAACTAAAGAGCAGTAGAACAAAGGGGACTAGATTGTTGACCTAAGAGATTGAATATGAAAGATCAAGGGAGATGTGCACCATATGTAATAAGTTGGGTCATGTTCCCAGTCACTGTCTGGATAACAAGAAAGTGGAATATGTATGTAAAAGGAAAGAGGATGTTGTCATCCACAACACCAATAGGGGGAATGGACACAGAAGAGTAAAGTAAAGAAACAACAGAGCCTAGGCAAGCATTTAAGGAAAACCTCAAAAAATAATGAATTGATGGAGAGTCTAAGGATCTCTCCAATGCTTTGTAAAGTAAAGATATTTTTCCAGAAGTAAAGTTGACCATGTGCAGACTAGAAGAGGAAAGCCCAAAATGAATAGTAAAGAAAGAAAGAACTAGGGTGGAGGAAATAATTTCAGAGGGAAGAGAAGATACCAGGAAAGGTAAAGAGGAGGAAATAGGTATAGTCCTAAATGAGGGAGATATTACTGTAGAAAAGGAAAGAGTACCATGCACGCCTCAAAGCCAAGAAGGTAAAGCACCTAGTCCAGAACATACTTTCCACTGCAAAAACACTAGAAGCTCCCAAAAGAAATGTGTTGTTAAGATGGATAGTAAAGTAGGTAGACCCAAGCTGAGAGAATTCTGAATCAAATAAATAGCCAAATAGGTGGTTAATGACACCCAAAAAAATCCAAGAGGTAAGAAGGATCTATTCTAAATTTAAAACTGAAAATTAGCCTTGGGAATGAAAAGAAAGGAAGTCTCAAGAGGCATCAGAAGGGTAAGGAGTTTGAATTGAACTTGGAAGGTAGCCCAAGGGGTATGAAAATTAAAATAGAGAAAGGATTAGAAAATAAAGAGATAGTCTTGTGGTTCTTTACTAATGGTTCGAGACTGTTATGCTGATGGTTTGCTGACAGTTCTTTTGATTTTGTTGGATCTATTGTAGGGTAGATCTATTTTATGTTTGTTTCATTTTTGAGTTTTCATGTGTTATTATTTTTGTGTTTATATTAGTTTTCAATTTTTTTTAAAATTTTTCATATAAATTAATAAACAAATATATAGAATTGTGAAATCTGTATAAGTATATAAAATTATAGGCCATTTAAATTCAAATTTTTTCATTTTTATAAAATTAATCTGTGTTTTATATTTATCAAACAAAATTTAAGAATTTTATTTTGTTTTTATTGTTGAAAAAATTTATGGTCTTTTTTTCTAGGTTTTATTCTTAATCAAATTTAATTTGTCTTCTTTGTTGTTTTCATGGTTATGTAGTTTTATGTTTGGTGTATGTATAAATTTTAGGACCAAAATCAACTAAGAGTTAGACCCACAATTAACATGTCCCATCTTAGGAAAATATTGATCCTAGAAATGCCCATTTTAGGAAAATTTCAAGAGTATAATTGAATATCATGTATCTAAAAATAACTTGAAATTATGCAAATAACCTAGAATAGCGAGGTGGCATGCCTTTCAAAAATAAATTCAATGGCATAAATGTTGCAGAGAAGAACTTTCTTTGTTTAGTAAAGTTACACTATTGTAACACTAAATCAAATCCATAAAACTTATCTTTGTTTAAAAAGCAAAACTTGCAATAAAAACTTGATTGCAAGGCCTAAAATTTAATATCAATCATATTCGTGATGTAATATCCACATTAGCACGCTTGCCATGTCAAACCTCCATCGAATTCATGTAAATTCTAAAATTTAAATCTCTAAAATTTATTTGAGAATAAATATCAAGATAACTTACCATGTCAAACCCCCACCAATCTTACATAAATTCTAAAATTTATTTGAAAATAAAGTCTAGAATAAAATCTCTAAAAATGACTAATATTAAATTTGACATCTATTTTATTATAATTACATAGTTTTTCTTTTTATTGGAAGAAAGGGTTTCTCATATTACCTATATTAATGCCAACTAAATTTATACTCATTTAAAAAATAAACAAAAATAATCAGATGTAATTGTAACTTTAAAATATTCTAACCAAAAACATAATAAAATATACATTGATAATATTTTGAAACAACACAGAGAAATTATATTATTTAGACAATGCTTACATAAAACACATAAGTATTGAGATGTAATTTAATGAATTCAAAATACATTTAGCATGACTTTAGGGTATTCAAAGCCAAACATGGAATATTTTATAAAATTTATCATTTTTAAAATTTGAAACTTCACTTTAGAATTGTGATTTACTCCAAACAGATGGAATTTGCCATTTCGATTCTAAGTGTGATTACTTCATATCAAGCTTAGAGAATTCAAAAACTTTAAACACAATATGCGAAGTTACACTTTAAAACTTTTCTTACGAAACGAAGGTCCAACTTTGCTTGCAGACATAGCAATCAAGACAGAAAATAATGTAAATTTTGAAACTTTTGCTTGAAGATTGGAAAAGCAGTAATATTTTAATCTAAGCCAATGAGACGACAATTCTGCAGAGTTTCATACGTAAGGAAGATATGCTATTCCATTGAGAGTTTCATAGTAAAGCTAAAATTCTTAAATGGTTGTCATAATATATATTTTACCTCCAGACCCATGATTTGTGCATTGCGTGCATACAAGTTGGAAGAGAGAAAATGGTTATCATGGAAACAAAGCTCTACATAGTTGTTTTTGAGAAAGATTGCAAATCTCTATAGGAATTAACGGAAATTAATCCAGAAATTCTTGAAGAGATTACACGTCAAGAAAATACTGCTCTCCATGTTGCAGCTAGCAGAGGGCATCATGAAATGGTAGGGATGTTGATTAAAATTAAACCTTCCATTTTGCTAATCAAGAACGTCAAGGGTGAAACGGTGCTCCACAAAGTCACCGCGGCTGGGCACTATCAAGTAGTGATGGATCTACTAAACATTGGTGCTGTTGCACACGAGGGATTTGACTTAGAAGCATACGATTCTCCTACTATTTTTGATGTTGAGTTATTTTGGAGATCCGGCAATAAAGACAATGAAACGACGCTGCATTATGCTACCAGGGGTGGTTTTGTGGGCGTAGTTGAAATATTATTGGACAAAGTGAAGGGTATAAAAAATATTGTGAATAATGCCGGTGAATCTGCTCTCTATACAGCCTGTGATCATGGTAGAGTTGCAGTAGCTACGAAGTTACTAAACAAAAATCTTCCTCTGTTGCTGGTACCAGGAAAGACGGCCGGACCTGTCTCCATGTAGCTACTGCAACAGATCATACAGGTAAAATTTTGTGAAGATAGCTTTAAATGATGACGATTTTTTATAATTTTTTAAACAGTTTTGTCTTACGTGTCTGCAATTTTCTTACCTTGATGTAGATTTGGCTTTAAAATTGCTAGATAAAAGAGAAGGACTAGCTGTGAAATCTGACGCCTCAGACAACAGTCATTGCATCTAGCAACATTACATGGTTCCTTGCCTCTTTTAGCAGAGTTGTTAAGGGTAGCTCCAGATACCAGCTTCTGAGTCAATGAAGATAAGATGGCTCCAATACATATAGCTTCACAAAGGGCTACCTAAAAATCACTGACTGCTTGACATATGCAACACATCATTGTATCGAATTGTTGGGCAAGGATAATAAGAATGCTTTGCACTTTGCTTTGGAAAAAGGTAACGCTCAGTTGTCTCTGAAGTGTCTGCTTCACGATGAGTTGGATGTTGCCTTCTTAATTAATGAGCCTGATGATGAGGGCAACACAGCATTGCACAAAACAGAGTAAAAATCTTAAGCAAATTTTATATAACTATAAAATTTGCTTAATAACTATAAAATTTGCTTAAGACATTAAAATGACTTCGATTTTTTTTTTTTTTTTTTTTATTTCACTAATTACACAACATTATCTATAAAAATCAACAATAATAAAATATAACTTATAATGTATACTATTACTGCTTTGTCATTTCCTAATCCAATCTTCTAATTCATTTATAAATACATCCCTGTTTCATCCCAATATTAATATTGATTTTGGATTTTATATTTTTATTATCATTGAAGAACACCCCTAATGCAACTAGTACTTTTTTATATAGGTTGAAGGTTGCTTTTGTCTATCCAATTGGAACACTTAACTTCTCTATTCTTTTCCAACGTTTAGTTCAAGGCACTATGTCGAAAGCTTTAACAAAATCTACATAACGATAAATAGTGTTTCCTTCTCGTTAGGCTTTCTCTTGAAAAACTTTAAAAGATACTAAATAGTCAATAATTAAATACTTAAGTCACAACCTTGCTTGAGAAAGAGCTCCAACCGTATTTTCTTCCCCCACATACTCATTTTTCTCTCTAAAATATTATATATAGTGTAATTTAGAGAAGAAGATGATCCTATAATTTCTCACATTATTTATATCACTCCTGTGGTGAATAAGTATGACTTTACCAACCTGCGAGTCTGGGAGGATACCCTACCAAATTGGTAAACACATATTCTTTCACTTTTAGTGAATGTTAACACAAGGCTTTTTTAACACATCGGCTTTTTACTTTCTAAAGCTTACTTACATTGCATAAAAAGTAAGATTGAATAATGAATAACCCTGCCCTGAATAATGAGTAACCCTCCACCCTTGTTCTGATCTTTGGGTTTTTATTTGACGCTTTATTGCAGGTACTAAAGAAGATGGTGATGATATCACAATGGAATTTGAATGCAGTGAATAAAGATGGGAATACTGCGCTGGATATGCTCAATTCTTCGGGCATTACCATCACGGTAAGGAAGCCAAAGGAGAAGCCCCTGAAAAAACAAGGGGCCATCTCTGATCCATGGGAACTGAAAAAGAACAAGTCTACAAGGTTTAAAAAGTCCAGAAAAGAAAGTTCTGTGAACAAAAAAGAAAGTTCTGTGAACGAAAAAGATCCCACTGAAACATATTCAATAATTGCAGCATTTCTAGCTACAATTACATTCGCTGCCGGCTTCACAATTCCACGGGGGTTTAGTGACCAAGGCATTCCAATGCAGATGCATTCCACTGCACTCAAGGCCTTCATAATATCCAGCACGTTGGCTATGTGCTTTTCTATGTTAGCATTAGTTTTATTACTCAGTTTACCTGCCCTGGTGTTCGACTTGAGGGATGCGAAAATCTCAAGGTCTGTCAGTTACCCTGTCCTCATGAGAAATGAATTTGTGATTGGACGCGGTTTCATAAGCTGGGCATTCAATGCAACAATGGTGTCATATGTAACAGGTTTATATGTTTTAGTGGCTCCAAGGTGTTTATGGTTAGACATAACCGTTTGTCTGACGGGATGCGCCGTGCCCTTCATCTGGGCTTACTGTTATATGAGTTTCCATATTATCACTTTGAGGATGGAATGGAAGACTAAAATGGAGAGACAGCGTCCTCAATGAAATGCGTCCTACTTAGAAATCTTAGATGCTCAAGCGGAAATGCAGACCAGCCAAAAATAATGGAGGAGCATCCTTAATGTCTCCTTAAGGCCTTAATTCCTCATCATTGTCAGAATATTTTAAGGTTGCGTAAATAATCTCCTTTAAATAATTTTAAAGAGCATCCTATCTAAACATTTTCGAGAGCAGCTTTTTACGAGCTCTAAACATCTTCGCCTTCTTCCGCCATGTATCATTCACATCAGTATGCTTCTAGTAATTTTTCATCTTTCTGACGACAACCGACTTAGCACAAAATTTTCACCGACCAACTTCTGTTTACTTTCCGCCACCGTCAGAAGATCATTCCCTGGAATGGCCAGGTAACTTATGTACTTCATCCGTTAGCGATATCCCCTACCCTTAAAGGTCAAATTGGGCCCCTATAGGTAAAAACTTGGATTTTTATATGTTTTAGTGGATCTAATATATTTTCATGGCATGTATTATATGTTATTTGATTTCATTTAATGTTATCTTAGCATTGATCTTAGTCATATTAGTCAATTTGTCATTTTGGGTCATTTAGTGGGCTTTTAGGAGTCATAAATGCAAGTGACACAGTTACCAAGGTACCCAAGTATCCTATTTTACTTTAAATCATCCAAAAGGTCAATTTACCTATCAAATATGTCAGTTATATTAGAATATTCAGGGTGTTTAACTAAAATTTAAGAAACCAATTGAAAAAGGGAACATTTGGCACTTGTACGGCTCGTGGGGAAGTGTGGCATGTGAGAAAAAATCATGTAAGGACTCTTAATCTTCCTAAAACTCATGTAAATGCTTGACATGCTTTGTAAGTCCCATTTTTAATCCAAAACCATTCTGCTCCTTCTTTGCTTTCTTAGACATACAGAAGTGACCTTCAGGTTTGTGCTTAGTACGAACAGTTCAAGAAGTTTCAGGTCAAATATTTTTGGGAGGTTGTAGTATACTCAAGGACCTTCATTTAAATTACAAAATTTATAATAATGATGGCCTTTGTTTTATGAACCATCCTCATTAAATTGACCATGTCTTTTTGCTTATTGTTTCATGCAACCTATAGGTTTTGTTTCATGCTGGTCAAATCCATACGTACCAGTTGATGATGTTGACTCCAGAGGATGTTTTATAACTTCTTAGATGATATCCATACTTATTTTCATGTTTCATGGTGTTTATATGAGCAAATTATCTCATATTGTAGGAAGGTGCCACCATATGTAGTCTCAGTCAAGTTTCCTTGTTTGTAGAATGTTTGGTTCTCAGAGGAGGTCTCATAAGAATGTGATGTGATGTTTTACATGTTTTAATTCTATAAATACCACCTTAATTTCATGTTGAACCTTGAAACATCAGACCTTGTCTTCTACACCCAATCTTGTCACTCTCATTGTTAACTCTCTACCTGTTCTCAGTTGCAGCCATGTTTTTAAACTTTGATCATGCTTATAAAGGAGCAAAAGAGACTATAAAAGGTACTTTTCATGTTATTATGGTATGATAATCCATATTGGATACCCCAAGTAGCACAAAAGATCCTAATTACAGTCATATGCAGCATATACAGTTTGGCAACCATTAAAATATACCTACAAGAGTTTCGATGATGTCATGCTGAGAGGTGGAAAGCTTGATATGGGTCTCAGATTGCTAAAGGTGAATTTGGATGCTTGTTGAAGGCATAAAAGTGTTTAAAAACTTGTTCATCTTACATATTTCCTAAACCTCATACTTAATGCATGTGTATGTTGATGACCACCTACAAGTGATACCACAGAGGGTTGAAAGGCCTTTTTGAGGTGATGAAATAAGTGTTTGAACCTTTATTGAGGTCATAGTGAGTTAAAAACAACATGGCAGACCTTTTATAATCGATAGGTTGATAAACAATGAAGAGGGAACCTTCAAAAGACCAAATGACTAATTCAGGGACCTAATTCCCTAAAAGTGCAAAAAAAAGGTCCAGGGGCATATTGTGAGTATTTTATGACATGGTTGTAGATAGTTTTAAATCATATTGATGACTGGAATTTAAAACATTCATCTAATACAAGGACTCTGCCAAGTTTGAAGGATAAATGAGCAATAGAGCTTGGTTTTTTGGAAGTCCATAGTTGCCAATTTATAACTATTTCTAGGCAGTGTTATCTACATGATTTTGAGCTTAAGTAACCTTTCTTTCAAAATTGATATTAGACCATGCCATCAAGGTGAAGTAGTCGCATATGGTTCAAGTAACATCTATGGTCACAAATATCATCAGGAGAAATGATAATTTGTGTCTAGATCCCTATAGCCACCTTCAATCTGTACACAAGGCTGGTGAGCACCTACAACCACTATGTTGAATGAGACAGACAGTGACCTAAGTATGGGGTTTTAAGAGTGTTTTAGACATTCAAAGTAGATGAAGGTAAAATCAAATACTAGGTGTCTTTGAAGTTTCAATAAAAACCTCTAACATCATGAGTAGGGTTCTTTAGAGAGGTATGCACACCTATAGTAGTCAAAGGTAGGGTTTTACAGTCAAGAGAGGAAAAACTCAATTTGTGAGCTCAAAGGGGGATGTAAAGGGTATAGAGAAATTGGAATGATGAAAAAATATTTTGATCACCTTACTCAGATCCATGATGACCTCTATAATCTTTTGAATGTGTGAAACAATCCTACACAGGGTTTTCTAAGCCAATTTGCACCTATAGCCAATTGTGTTTGATTGTGTCATTTAGTAAGCTTGAACAAATGATTGGAAGGTATAAGTATGGACATGATTTTATAGGTATGAATATGGTTTGGTGTGTCCATAAGAACCTGGATAATGTCTTCAAACATCCTACCTAGGGTCCAAACATGCATAATGACCTATAAGGGTTACTATGGAAGAAGGAAACATAGTCCAAAACACATACTATTTGAGAGTTTAAGGTATGTGCAAGAATATATGAAAGAATGAAATGATGAGTGGATATTTTAACCTCTCCATCAAAATTATGACTGTATTTATATGCCCTTGAGAGTGAAAATCAAGCAAAAGGAAGGTCTTCAATCAGAAAAACACAATTCCCCTACTAAAAACCCTGCACACAGTTTCCCTAACAAGTATGTCTCAAATTTTCATGTTTTTGAAGGGTCTATGCATAATTTAAAGGGATTAAATTTTTTGGATAGCATCCTTACCACTTTAATAATCCTCTCCAATAGATATTTAGTCTAGACAAATAGGTGAAGTGCCCTCTATTTTGTCTTAGATAGAGGACACTTTCCCCATGCATAAACCTTGCAGTTTGGAGAAAAGAGGTGAAAAGGTGAGTTGAGGACTGATTGAAACTTTCAGGAAGGTTTTAAAAGATGGGATACACATATGAAAACATATTAAACCAAGTAAATAAAGGATTTTTTAAACAAATAGGTCTAAACCTCTTAAGGTTGCAAACAAGGTCATGAAGCAAGGGTATGCCTAGAATCCAAACAAGAGTTCACTATCACTTATAGATATAAGTGAGATTTATAATGCATGTAAACATGTTCATATGATCATAACATAGGTGATAGATCCTATCTAATTAAAAGGATCCCATTTAGATGGCATAAAATACCTATTTGGTAGGTTTAGGCCTATAATCCAACAAGGGGTCAACTTCCCTTTCTAACCTTGGCAGAGCATTAAAATACATTTGAGAATGTTCATAGGGTCTTAACAGAGGTTTTAAGTATTTTTTGTTGTATAAAAAATACAAGAAGTCCTTTTTTGAGCCCAAAACCAACTTAGACCTGCAAGAAATAAGAAAACAAGCTCGATAATGTGATTTCAAATGCTCATTTCTCTCTTGATGCTTTGTATAGAGGCCAATGGAGTTTACAGAGGTAAATAGGGTCCTTGAAGATAATCCTTGTGTAATTTTTTTTCAAGTTGGATGTTAGATCTTTATGAACAAAGCTTAAGAATCAAAATAGGCCTAAAACCCTTGCAAACCCTCAATCAGGACCCGATTGGAGAAATGAGGCCGGATAGCTATTCTAATGACATAGTTTTCTCATGAAAGTTATTGGACCTTACATAGGACTCCCTCAATATACTCCATATGATTTTGATATGTACGAAATTGTATGGATGAGGTGCAAAATAGGGTTTTTATAACTATTTTATGCATTGTGTAGGTTCAAGGAGGTTCCAAGAGATGAAACCAACTTTGGTGGAGATATTAAGACTTGTGATAAATCCACATGTTCATTTCATGCCTAAAAAAAACTCCTAAGTACCTCAATAGGAGCTCTCACCTCAACCAGTCAAAACTGGCATAGTGGCCAAGCTAAAAATATGCAAGTCTACTAAAAATATCTAAACATATGCACATAGACCATATGTGATAAAACATGAAACATAACTAATGTAAAAGGGTCTTATACTAGAATTAGGTGTCTAAAATAGCACACAAATATAAAATGAGAGATGGATCATGAATTATAAATCGTATCATTTATAAATTTTATAAACTATCTAATAGAACTCATATGATCATAAATGTTGATTTTATTTTATCATCGCCATATAATTATTGTTATGTGTTAAGAATATGAATATATATTATTGTACATTAGCAACCATAATGTAGGTTAAAAGGAATTCATTCAAAATTACATTTCAAATAAGACATTGTAATAGAAAAAGAGGATATTCAACATAAAACACAAGAGTTGAGTTTTTAAGATCTCTCTCCTAAAAACTTATGATTGTTAAGTAGATTAATGGGTATGTTTGTGCCTCTAAAATTGAGATTGGATAAAAGAGTCTAAATATGAACAATGAAATAAAGAGTTGTGTTGATGAATCTTAAGGAGGCCAACTCTATGTTGGGTTATATCTCTAATGAATAGAGCTACACATCTTTGACCTTCATAATGAATAAGATCTCATATAGAGAAAATATTTTCTCTAAAGATGCAGTAAACCCTTCCATGAATGTCATAATAAATTGGAAACATATATACAAAATGTTCCTTTGACTTTGGTTATTTATTACCAATTTTACAAATACATTGATGTGTGGAATAAAGTGATTTGACTTCATTTGAAAACTCTAATTCCATATGGGACTCTCAAATTTTCTTCTAGTCAATTTTAAAATAAAATCTCTTTACAAACTTTACACCAACTCACTATCCTTATATTTATGTTTATCCTCATATGCTCAATATTTCAATTCATAAAATAGAAAATGCCATATAGGTATTTATTCTTGCTGGCCATTGAACATGCCATTTGTGAGATTTGAACATGGATTATCTTGTAAATGTGATTTGCACACGGATCATAAGAAGGGCAATGTTGAATAAAATTTTACATGGCAGGCAGAGTTGGCAGTCTAATTTAATAATTGAAATGGCACTGCCCATACTTCAGTTATTTGATCTAATTTAGGAATTCTTCACTGTACAAATCTAAACTATTCCATGCACTATAAATTTGCACAAATTTAGGTTCAAAATTTAAGGTCCATGTAGAATTTCATTGAATATCCCCAATATACAAAGCAAAAATAGGTATTTCTTGAGTTACCACGTAGTTTACAAGTTGTTCTTCTCATAAAAAAACACATACTCAATCCTCCTTTTCACAAGAAATAGAGTTATATTGTTCAAACACAAAATATCCTTAACATATGGTCATTTTAAAGGACAAAAGAAATCAAAGCTCAATGTTACCTTATTAAAATGGCAATGCATATGACCATGCATAAAAGATAATGGTGCATATGACCCTACATAAAACATAATCCCTAACTTATTTATGATAGATTCGGTCATATTTGTGATCATAGAAGGGCAAGTGGTCATTAAAGCTAACAAGGAGAAAATCCCATAGTTTTTTATAAATGTGAAAAAATCGAATCAATGTCTTATTAACATAGACAAAATTCTCCAAGATAGGATTTTGTTTCTAGGGCCCTATTTCTCCTTGACAGAGCCCCCCTATACATAAGGTTAAGCTTGCCTAAGAGTTTGTCTTTGTTAATAATCTATTTTTATACATAAGGACATGCTCTTATTGCAAGGTCATATGCACTAGAATCCTCTATAGACAAAGCTTGAGTCAATGTCCACTTGCCCTTTGTGATGACAAATACAAAAATAAGGGCATGGAATCTACTACCACTCTCCATTTTGTTTCATGAAACCTGATAAGAAGCAAATCCGAGACCAAAAATAAAGCCTAGAGGAAATGATTTTCTCCCAAAATGGGTAAATCTACGACAACTCCCTCTCATTGGAACACTGCATACACAACAAAACACAAAAAGGAGGGCATAGAATCTGCCACCACTCTCCATTTTGTTTTATGCAACACATTGCTTACATTAACAAAATTTATACATAACATTCACGTGTTCCCATTAAACAATTGTTCCCATTACAAACTAAAATCCATTGGTACTTGAAGGCATTAGGTATATTAGTTTATCATTCTCACGAGGAAAGAATGATAGACAGAGCTTGAGATTCATTTTTTCATTGAAGATAATGTTGGTGGATTTGCCGATTTGAAGTCTCTATGAGAATGATAGATAGAGCTTGAGATTAATTTTTTCATCGAGGAGAACGTTGGTGGATTTGAAGTCTCTGTGATAAAGTGGAGGAAATGTTGCGGAGTGAAGATAGGCTGAGGCTTCTATTGTTTGGAATGTGATGAGTGTTTTAAGGAGGGCATGGAATCTACCACCACTCTCTATTTTGTTTTGTGCAACACATTGCTTACATTAACGAACTTTATACAAAACATTCACGTTTTCCCATTAAACAGTTGTTCCCATTACAAACTAAAATCCATTGGCTATCCTGAAACATGATTTTGAGGTGGCTGCATTGAGTGATGACACTCCTAAACGTAAGGTATCTAGTCTGAAAGGCATGGCGATGGCGTAAAAAAAAGAGGACTTTAAGGGTAAAACCGTTTGTAAAGCAACAGATGGTTGGTCACCAGGGGAGATCAATCACAGTTGTTCCCATTACAAACTAAAATCCATTCGTACTTGAAGGCATTAGCTATATTAGCTTATCATTTCCACGAACACAGAATGATAGACATTGAATAGAAATAGCAGAGTTTTTTATAAATGTGAAAATTTTGATTCAAGAAATAAGGTGTATCCCTGAATGGTGGGAAATGTGGGGAAGGGTTTGTCGAAGAACAAGATATGAGAAGCGATGAGCTTAACTACAACGGACGTCCAACTCTCGAACCAGGTTGCACAGGAAGCAAATGGTTAATCTCCACTCACATCGAACAAGAATCAAATGGTTAATCTCCAATCACGTTGCGCAGGAATCAAATGGTTGCTTCTCAAAGGAGGGGAGTGGAATGCAATGTGCGGAATGCAATGGGAAGTTCAATATTCAATATTCTCGCCCAACTAACCGTCAACTTCACTGCACAATTAGTTAAAATGGTAACGATGAGTGGGCACTTAATTAGGTAACGGTTAAGTTTATGCGACTGGTTAAATTAGGTTCAACTACAATGAATCGACGACCCCGAGTCAATTCACCGATGATGACTATTCACCAGCGACTAACACACGCCGAAAATTGGCATGTGCTAGTTAAGCTCATCAGTAAATAACAACGGACCCAGAGACTAAAATAGTAATGAAAATGTGACACGAATGCCACAACCAAACATTTCATTTTCTGTTGTTAATAAAATTTCAAATGTAGGGGTAGGGGATATCGCTATCGGATGAAGCACATAAGTTACCTGGCCATTCCAGGGAATGATCTTCTGACGGTGCCGGAAAGTAAACAGAAGTTGGTCGGTGAAAATTTTGCATTAAGTCGGTTGTTGTCAGAAAGAAGAAAAATTACTAGAAGCATACTGATGTGAATGATACATAACAGAAGAAGGTGAAGATGTTTAGAGCTCGTAAAACTCGCAGACTCGCAGGTTGGTAAAGTCATACTTATTCACCACAGGAGTGATATAAATAATGTGAGAAGTTATAGGATCATCTTCTTCTCTAAATTACGCTATATATAATATTTTAGAGACAAAATGAGAAGTTATAGGATCATCTTCTTCTCTAAATTACGCGATATATAATATTTTAGAGAGAAAAATGAGTATGTGGGGGGAAGAAAATACGGCTGGAGCTCTTTCTCAAGCAAGGTTGTGACTTAAGTATTTAATTATTGACTATTTAGTATCTTTTAAAGTTTTTCGAGAGAAAGCCCAACGAAAAGGAAACACTATTTATCGTTGTTATGTAGATTTTGTTAAAGCTTTCCACATAGCGCCTCAAACTAAACGTTGGAAAAGAATAGAAAAGTTAAGTGTTCCAATTGGATAGACAAAAGCAACCTTCAACCTATATAAAAAAGTATTAGTTGCATTAGGGGTGTTCATAAATGATAATAAAAATATAAAATCAATATTAATATTGGGATGAAACAGGGATGTATTTATAAATGAATTAGAAGATTGGATTAGGAAAGGATAAAGGAGTAATAGTATACATTGCAAGTTTTATTTTATTATTATTGATTTTTGTAGATAATGTTGTGTTATTAGTGAAATATAAAGAAAATCTTCAAAGTTATTTTAATGTTTTAAATAAATTTTATAGTTATTATGAAATGAAATTCAATTTAAATGAATTGGAGATGGTCTCAAATATTTGAGTTTTGAATTTAACATTAGTTATCACTGGGATTCTTGTGTGGAGAAGCAGGTAACATAAGGTTTGAAATATTTTTACTCAATGTAAAATAAATGCAAATGAGTTTAGTTGTGAAGCTTAAAATCGAGGAAGAACTCCTCAAGATACTAGTACAGACATTAGTTTTCTATGATTGCCATGTTTTAGTTCATGGCTTTCCATAAAATCTTAGGAAAAAGTTGAGAGTTTATAAATATTTTTTGATAGAGAAATTAGGAATAAAACTTTGAACCCCTTATTTAATGATGTTAGTAAAAATATGTTATGTAACCATTAGAAGGAGAGACCTTGTACTAATTTGTGACATACTTATCTAAAATATAAAGTATATAAACATGAACAAGTTACCATACAAACAAGCAATGCTTGAAACTCTAGAGAAGGGATGGTATCATGATGGGATGAAATGATTAAAAAATGGGGGATTGGAGAGGTAGATATACTTGAAGAACCAATAACTATTCAAAACTTGATACAAAATAAGGTAACAGAAATTTTGGGAAGATCCAAGTGAAAATATCAGATTCTACCAATTTCAGAGCAATTTGATGATCACAAAGGTGAAAAAAATTATCTCCGAGAGAAAATTTCCATGCATAAAAGACATCATTTATAGGCTAAGCTCTCATCACTTAACAATTGAAACAAAGAAATGGAAGAATACAAATCATAATTAATATCTATGTTCTCTACAAATAAAGAGAAGTGGAAGATGAAAAACATGTGATATTAAAATGCCTTATATGTATCAACAATTGAAATAAAAAAATACTCATTACAACATCAAAATTTTCAAATAATTTATTGAGTCTACCACCTAAACAAATATTCAATTTTATTAAAAGATGGCTTAAAACACTATTAAAAACTCTAAAATAATTCTTTTGTAACATTATATGTTGTCTCATATATCTAACAAGGCCTCCCAAAAGTAATTTTTTTTTTTTTCTATTTCTATATTATACCTAAAAAAATCTTTTATAACAAAATTCATTTTCTCGAAAGCTTACCTCTAAGCCTGATACAAACCCTGTTTTGTGCAATGTTGTGTTACCCTCATCATCAGGCTCATTAATTAAGAAGGCAGCATCCAACTCATCGTGAAGCAGACACTTCAGAGACAACCGAGCGTTACCTTTTTCCAAAGCAAAGTGCAAAGCATTCTTATTGTCCTCGCCCAACAATTCGATACAATGAGGTCGTTGCATATGTCAAGCAGTCAGTGATTTTTAGGTAGCCCTTTTGTGTAGCTATATGTATTGGAGCCATCTTATCTTCATTGACTCAGAAGCTGGTATCTGGAGCTACCCTTAATAACTCTGCTAAAAGAGGCAAGGAACCATGTGATGTTGCTAGATGCAACGGCATGTTGTCTGAGGCGTCAGATTTCACAGCTAGTCCTCCTCTTTTATCTAGCAATTTTAAAGCCAAATCTGCATCAGGGTAAGAAATTTGCAGACACGTAAGACAAAACTACTTTAAAAATTAAAAAAATCATCATTGCTTAAAGCTATCTTCACAAAATTTTACCTGTCTGATCTGTTGCAATAGCTACATGGAGACAGGTCCGGCCGTCTTTCCTGATATCAGCAACAGAGGGATTTTCATTCAGCAACTTCGTGGCTACTACAACTCTACCATGATCACAGGTTGTATAGAGAGCAGATTCACCGGCATTATTCACTATATTTTCTATATACTTCACTTTGTCCAATAATATTTCAACTACGACCACAAAACCACCGCTTGCAGCATAATGCAGCGTTGTTTCATTGTCTTTATTGCTGGATCTCCAAAATAATTCAACATCAAAAACAGTAAGAGAATCGTATGCTTCTAAGTCAAATCCCTCGTGAGCAGCACCAATGTTTAGTAGATCCATCACTACTTGAAAGTGCCCAGCTGCGGCGGCTTTGTGGAGCATCATTTCACCCTTGACGTTCTTGATTAGCAAAATGGAAGGTTTAATTTTAATCAACATCCCTACCATTTCATGATGCCCTCTGCTAGCTGCAACATGGAGAGCAGTATTTTCTTGAGGTGTACTTCCTTCAAGAATTTCTAGATTAATTTCAGTTAATTCCTCCAGAGATTTGCAATCTCCCTATGTAGAGCTTTGTCTCCATGATAACCATTTTCCCTCTTCCAACTTGTATGCATGCAATGCACAAATCATGGGGCTGAAGGTAAAATATATATTATGACAACCATTTAAGAATTTTAGCTTTACCATGAAACTCTGAATGGAATAGCATATTTTCCTTACGTATGAAAATCTGCAGATTTATCGTTTCATTGGTTTGGATTAAAATATTACTTCTTTTCCAGTCTTCAAGCAAAAGTTTCAAAATTTACATTATTTTCTGTCTTGATTGCTTTGTCTGCAAGCAAAGTTGGACCTTCATTTCGTAAGAAAAGTTTTAAAGTGTAACTTCGCATATTGTGTTTAAAGTTTTTGAATTCTCTAAGCTTGAAATGAATGAATTGCACTTAGAATCGAAATGGCAAATTCCATCTGTTTGGAATAAATTACAATTCTCCATAAAAGTGAAAGTGATTAGACATAAAATCATTTTTCATGGATTTATAAATTAAAGTTTTAAATTTTAAAAATGATAAATTTAAAAAAAGTGAAAGTGGTTGAACATAAAATTATTCTTCATGAATTTATAAATTAAAATTTCAAAATTTACAATATTTAATATATATAATTTTGTCTAAAAGTGAAAAAGTGAAAGTGATTGAACATAAAACTATTGTTCATGGATTTATAAATTAAAATTTTAAATTTACAATATTTAATAAAATTTTATTTAAAAGTTAAAGTGTTTGGTATAGAATCAATTTTTATTATAAATTAAAGTTTCAAAATTTATAAATGACAAATTCTATTGATTTAGAATAAATATAATTTTGTTTAAAAGTAAAAGTATTTACATATAAAATCATTTTTTATAAATTTATAGACTTTAGCTTTGAAATTTACATTATTTTTTAATTTAAAAAAGTTTTAAAGTATGAATTAGCATTTTATTTTAAAATTAATATTTTATTTTAAAGTTGGTGGTATATTAAAAAAAAAGTTTAAAATATGAGTTGTTGTTTTGTTTTAAAATATGAATTAGCATTTCATCTTGGTAGAATAAAATACATTTCTTTATAAAAGTGAAAGCAAAATGGAAAATTCCATCAGTTTGGAATAAAATACAAATCCATCTAAAAGTGAAAGTGCTTGGGCATGAAATCAATCTTAGTAAATTTATAAATTAAAATTTTGAAATTTACTTTTTTTTCTAACATATGAATGTTTTAAAATATGATTTAGCTTTTTTTTTCCTAAATTCTTTAAATTTGCAATGGAGTGTATTTCTTTTAATTATGTTTAGAATTGAAATATAAAATCTGATTGTAATTTAAGATTGTGGATTTAGAAATTTGTATTGTTAAATTTTTTTAATTTTGAGCCGTGTTTTCTAATTGACGTAAATTTGGTCCATACATATTAAATGATGATTTTTTTTTTTTTAATTATTATTATTATTATTATTATTATTATTATTATTATTATTATTATTATTATTATTATTATTATTATTTCAATAATAAAAAGTTGTGTTATAAATAAAGTAGCCAATTACACTTAAAAAAAGAAAAAATATATATATATATTTTAAATTAATAAAAATGTGATACATTTTCAATTTAAAAAAATGTCATTTTGATATAGTATATTTATATTATATATAAACTTTTGATTAAATGATGAATAAATAAAAAGGAATAAATTCTCATAAAATTTTGAAGATTTGATAAATCTCATTTATTCTCTAAATTTATAAGTGTAAATTTTGATCCCACCAATTTTAAAAATAAGTAGAGATATCCCTATGTTATTTGATATATACATTTATATAAAATTTTAGTTAAATAACGAAACCAAAAAAAACGAACGAGATCTCTTAAGTTTTTGAATGTCCAATAATTACCATAGGTTTCTAGTCGAATTCTAAATTTTGCTCTAAAGATGAGTAGAGATACCATAACCCAACCTCAATTCTTATTTCACACAAATGTTGGTGGGTTATAAAACCACAATCTCTATGAAAGAGGTGGATGTAGTCGTGCCGACAATAGGTATACTAAAGGAGGAGCTTGGTGGTAGGGTCGAAAATCCATGCATAAAAGCAATAAAACAAATCCGATCACTTTCCTAAATATGAATACAATAAAAAAAATGTATCAAGCCTTTATGAGAAAACTCTGATCTAGAGATTTATTGGAGCCCAATTATTATTGGAAAAATCATATACACGGGTAGAAAGAAAGAAACAATGAGAGACATTTAGACAATATTAGATATGGGCTGGGCTTGTCATATAGGATAATTTATTGGAGTATTTTCTAATGATTCAAATATGGATAAGTTCTTAGAGGTCCCTACTTCTTCATAAATGCAGGTTTGTTCATAAAGTATTGGTGTATAGGATTCAAATTCATAAAGGAAATGTTATATATTCGTTGTTTGGATTAGAATGTATTTTTTA
Organism: Torreya grandis; assembly: GCA_037957365.1. Lineage (NCBI taxonomy): Eukaryota > Viridiplantae > Streptophyta > Pinopsida > Cupressales > Taxaceae > Torreya > Torreya grandis. Next base: position 1,653,106 of record JARHVA010002422.1, read on the forward strand.
CCTTAAAAATTATGGATTAATATAGAAAATAATTTTTCAGCTCATTTTTTTTTGAATAAGTTGTTTTTTAAGAATAACATCATATAAGTGGTGGAGATCAACTCAATCCAATTTATATATTGGAGAATATTATTTTTAAATGTAGATGATGCTTTGAGTATGGCTATATGATTACAAAATGTATAGTGATTAACAACAACAACAACAACAATAATAACAACAATAATAGATAACTTCTCCAATTTGAAAAGAAAACATGTGATCGTGAGCAAAGAGAAGAAAACTATAATCAAATAAATAAAAGAAAATTTATTTCTAAAACATAAAATAAAATAATAAAAATAAAATAATGGTTGTGGTTATAACAACCCTAATAGATATGTATACCCTAACTTCTCAAATACAAAAAACCAACACAACATTAAAAGAAGTGTGATGTGCACAAACATGAATGTGCCCTTCATTATTTATTCCCTTTTAATGAATGATGATAACACCATAATGAAAGGCCTCATAGCCATTTTGATTTATACACTAGATACTCACCATCTTAGGATTCCCTTCAGTCACCCCATGATTTGTTTGCTCTCACATTTTGGGTGTGATTTATCTTTCTTCAATATTTTTTCTCCATAGAAGGATGAGTTCAACAATAAATGTTATAATCTTTCACTTTGAAAGCTTTGACGATTAGGTGCTTTTTTGGTGTTTTTAAGAACAACTTAAGTTACACTGAGATCTTTGGAAAGACAATGTTTTTATAAATTTCAAGATACCATGACAAAAATTCAAATTTTCCTTACATTAGTTATTCCCATAATAACTAATACATGGGTAAGTGCACACATTTGGGAGACAAAAAAGGGCCTACCCATGGACATGGTTTTTCTCAAATTTCAAAAATGTTTTTTTTTGTAGATAATTAGAGATGGTTACACTCAAAATTTGAAGATGGTATAAAAACATGAATTGTAGTATTTCAAGTCTAGTTTCCAAAAAACTTTTTTTTTAAAAATGGTTAAGTATAAATAGGTCAAACATCTAAAATTTGAAGAAGAACTCCTATTTTTTTTAAGAAAACATAGTAGATAGATGGTCGTGCATCCCACCATTTTTTTAGCATCATTAAATATTGTTAGAAACCCTTTAGTGAATATTAAGATTAGATCTAGTGTGTTACAATTTGTTTTATTTATTTTTTTGATGAATATTTATTTTATATTAATTTTTCAATTAAGTAGATCCTGAAAACTAACAAAATAATAGATAGCCGGCCGTGCGGCCCACCCTAACTACCTCAAAAAAAAAATTAATATTTTTTGGAATGTGTGTAGCATTAGGCCTAGTTTGTTACCACCATATAATTTATTTTGCACTTGGATCAATGATAAACAAATTAGATAAATATGAGTAGGCATGTATGGGTGTAGCATGTAGTGGCCTAAAAATGGTGTTGTTAGAAATAAATATAGTTTGAACTCTCAAAATATCCTAAAAATTATAAAAATCATATATTTAGAAAGAGGACAACGTGCTCATCGTAACGGTAATAATTTTTTAAATCTTGATGTTGAAATCCATAGCATATTTAGCGATTGAATTTTAAATTTGTTATTTTTTCCTAAAACTCTCGGTCTTGGCTATAAATGCACAGTCACAAGCCTTTGGCTCAAAAATCCAAGCTATTTTTGAGCCTAAAGGCTTAGTTTTAAATTCAAATTTAAATAACATGTATGTCTTAAATAATGTGTACGCATTGTATAATGCAATATATAATGTGTAGTCTTTGAAATAACACAAAACAAATAATTTGCATGTTTTTTAGAGGGGAAAGGTCCCATTTGCTATGCATCCTTATAGGGGAAATGTCAAATTTCATGTTTCTTATAGGGGAGAGGTCCCATTAGCTTTGGACAATGAATTAAGGTGCCATAACATCACATTAGACTTCAAAAAAATTACTCATCTCAATATGTCATCTTAACTACTTATAACTAAGGTTTTAGGGTCTAACACATTATACTTTTTACAATATAACTAATTTTATCATGAGAGGTCACAAAATGCATTTTTTAAACTTATGATCAAAACTTAACCTTTAGAATACCAATCTTTATTCATTAGAGTATCAATACTTGACTCTTACTTGTCAAGATGCAATTAGTTACTTTTAATTTTATAGAATAAATGTTGAACAAGTATTAGATATTACATGTTCAGCTTATGGTGCACTTTAATATTTATATACAATAATATGTTTTGTCAATAGAACACATGTTAACAAAAGCCTTGTTTGATAATTGAAACATGCATAGCTATTGGGACCTTTCCCTTAGTAGGGCAAGGATATACCTTACCACCTTACTTGCCTAAAATCCTATTTGCACTTAAATTTTGTGTTTCTTATTGATATTATCCTACTTGCCTAAAACCCTATCTTACCCTTTTGTTGTTTCTTTGATATCTTTGACCAGACCCCTTTATTTATAAATTTTGAACTAATTTATTTAAGTGGAAAACCCATTGAATTGGACTATGTAGTATAGATAATCTTGTGTAAGTAGAAATAAGAATTGAGCCCTTGGTGTAACAGTGCATCTATTGGATATCTATTTCAATAATGTTTTCTAATGGAGCCCAATACCTATGAATCATGCCTTGGATTGTCCAAAAAACATTCCTAAAATGTGTTGAATAAAGTCCCTTAAGTTTCCTCTAGGGCACTTAGTGCATCTAATTCAATAGGTGAATTTTGAGGTCCTAATTGAAAGTCTAACAAGATTCTTCTATAGTTACAATTATTCACTTGATTCCCCTAATGTATTCAAATACATTATTTAAATTTTGCCTAAAATTAAGATCTCTTGTGAAAATATGGTTAATCCTCCGTTCTGTGCACCTCCTTCATCTACCCCTCCATCACATATTGGACAACCATCAACCACTCCATCCATTCCCACATCATCTGAAGAGTGTGTTTTTGACATGGGACTAGTCCTAGTCACACCATGGATGAAAAAATTACAAGCTCAAAAATAAGCTAGACAACACTTGGTACTTATCAATACTATAGAGTTTTATACCTTACTATGTAATTGGGATGGTAAGATATGAAAGTAGGATGATGGGTACAAGGTATGTACATGTTTTCCTTAAATATTTTGGTCAATTAGGGTACATGTTTTATTTTATATAAGATGTGGTTTTGAGCTCAATAAACTTGATATGGTCACATGTATCCATTAGTGATGATGTGGTTTTAAGATGTTTTAAGATGTCATGCCTGTAGTGATGAATGTATAGCTTAGAAAATATCTAAATACACTAGGGACTTTGTTTGAAACCATTAAGGGATGGCATAGACCTAGTATTGACCAAGTAAGACATATGTATAAGTTACCCCAGCTGAAACTCTATTGAGATTATTTGAGATACAATAAACCTGTGACAGTGTCCCCTAAATTTGAAACCTACTTCAGCTCAAGAATGATGTTGAGCAGAGAGACCCAATAATTGTTCATGTGGATGATGAATTGCTCACCTCATTTAGATGGTTGATCAAAATTGAATACTAGTGTGCACCCCCTCACTGAAGGTTTCAAGATTATATATTTTATACATATATCTTCAATCATCTTGTTCATATTTCATTTTAATGAGCGTAAACCTTATGATGTGGACTACAAGAAAGTAGTACATGTCTTAGAATTATCTCTCTAGTTTGGGATTTGAGGTTGAGGCTCGTCAATTACTGAATTGTGCTCTCTCCTATGTGTAAGACTTAATATGAATGTACTTTGGGATTTAGAGGTAGTTCAAGGCAGAGGGATATAAATAATTTGAATACATAAATGTAGAAAATTGATAACATTCGATGCTTGCTCAATTTAGATAGGACCTTAAAGGGTTATACGTGACAATTTTCATATAATAATGGCAAGTCAGAGGCTTGCATCATGTGAACTATATACTATACATGAGTTGATTGGATCGATGTCAATCTTTAAACATTATTAGCTCATATGTATGTATGATAAATTTGTGAATAGGCCTTAGTTGGATTGGTTGGCTCAGTAATGGAACATGTCTAAGTATCAAATATGTGCATATCTGACAACTCTAACACTTCTCCAAGTGTACTAGACCTACACATGTGGAAATACTTGATTGGATTAGGCATCCTGAGGCTTTGACAAATCTGATGCTTCTAGGACAAGTGACAATTAGATCTCTAACACAAATATATGTGTGTATAAGATACATAAATGGTGATGTATCTAATTAGATCGGGCCTCACAAGGATCTGATAGATCTCTTTAATGCTTCTAAGACCTGACACCTCTAACAGTGCTAACACTTCTAAGCACGCATGAGGTACACATGGTGATATGTAATTGGAATTGGCCTCTCAGGTCATTGTCAACTCTAAAACTGCCACGACTTGATGCATCTCTAATAGCTTTAACACTTTTAGGTGTATGAGGTACACACATGACAAATCAAGGTTTAATTATAGGGGAAATTTAATCGAGGAAGCATGGGAGGCTAATTTGAACCCCTTCTTGATATAACTATAAGATCATGATATATGATTTGGGAAAAAATTAATTAGGATTATATCTATCATGAATTAAACCAATTAGTTGATTGGTTCAATTAGGGATGTGATTTAGGCAAAATTGAGCCCCTAAACCAAATTTATAGCCTAATCGATTGTATAATCTAGATGCAATATGTATGGATTAATTGACCCTAATTTAATTAGAAATGAAAATATAAATGTAAATGTGGCTAATTTCAACCCATTGAACCTAATTTGGAGTCTACGATGTGATTGAATGGGCTAAATTAGGTCACATTTTGTGATATGTTGATTGTAAACCCTAATTTTATCACTTGAACATGTACAGTTCCCCTAAACCCTAATTTCATGACATATACACATGTACAAACCTATTACACTAAACCCCTAACCCTAAATCCTAATTTTATAACAAACACAACCCCTCAGTTCCCTAATTTCATCACAAATGCATAAATTCATGAATGTGATTATTACCAATTTGTGAACCTATTATTCACCTAGTTTTGTAAGGACCTATGAGGGATTCTGGGAAAAATTAAAACATTTCATCTTAAATATTGAACCTTATTGCATCATTCATTAGTATTATTTCTTTCTAGTCTTATTAAGAGTCTTATTGCATCATGTATTGGAGATTTATGCATCATATTGGGGATTTATGAATCATATTGAGCCTTATTGCATCATATTGAGCCTTATTGCATCATATGATAGACTTATTACATCATATTGGAGATTTATTATATCTTATGATAGTCTTATTGCATCGCATGATAGTCTTATTGCATTGTATGATAGTCTTATTTCATCATATTGAGCCTTATTGCATGATATGATAGTGTTATTGCAACATCTGATAGTTTTATTGCATCATATTAGGGATTTATGCATCATATTATAGTCTTATTGAGTCTTATTACACATATTATAGTATTATAGTAGAAAAAATGCATTGAATATGAGCTTTTTTATTGTTTTTATAGTATATGCCTATACTTCAAAGAATGCATACGTGTTATAGGAACGTGTACACATTCTTATAACATCTATGTGTTCCTGTAATGTGTACATGTTCCTATAATGCACGCCATTCTTATAAAAATGTGCATGTTTATTAAAGTAAAAACAAAAACTCACTTTTTAACATCTATTTTTATCCCTAATCGATATTTCTATCCCCACAGACATTCCCTGCATACTATGTGTATTGTCTTGGTTTCATTTTTTTAGACCCCACATTTGAAGTATTTTCTTTGTTGTTTTTGTCAAAATGGGCTCCGGTTCACATTCAGAGAAGAGGAAGAAGTTGAAGAACAAAACACCAAAGAAATTAGAAGATTTGGGAGAAAACAACAAGGTATGAATGCAAGCATTTCATTCCAGACAAGGTACAAACACTATCCTTGATGAACCAAATGCCTTAGATAATGACATAATTGATGATAATAAATTGAATAATGATGAAATTTATAATAATGAATTGAATTATGATGAAATTCACAATAATGAATTGAGTTATGATGAAATTGACAATATAAAATTAGATAATGTTGTAAATTCACATCCAAAGTTTAAATTTTTTTATTTTGTTGATGAAGAGCCTATGCATGATACTTTACCCAAAAACAATGAAGAAAATTTAATGGGCTCAAATAATGATGAAATTAACAATGAAAAAAATTTCATGGAAACATATAATGAAGAAACAAACAATGAATAAAATTTTATGGAAACATATAAAGATTTTGAAACAGCCTCTGAATAGATTCCACCAATAACAACACCTCTAAGAATTTTGCATAGAAAATATAAGTACTTAATTAAAGTTGATGAAAATATTTTGAAACCAATGCATAACAAAATGTCTGACCGCCATTCAAGAAGACTGGCTGAATAAATTTGGGATAGTTTCTTTCATAGATTGGAGTATGATAGTCAAAGATGTCAAGTATTTGTTTCGTTGATAAAATTAGTTAAGATGAGACCTATAATTTACACATTAGGACAAAGAACATCTAACATGGATAATGACAATGATGAAATTGTTGAAAATCTACATGATGCATATCATATTGTAGGCCCAAAATCATGTAACAAAGATTGTAATGTTTCTCGATATATAATGATAACTTATGCAGTAAGTGCTCATATAGGGAAAAAATGATTGATTTAAAAAATAAGTCGAACACTTGATATAAATATAAAAACATTAATGAAAGCAATTGAAAGACGTGAAATACTTAATGAACCTAATATAAAAGAGCTTTGGGCCTTCTCTGGTAGACTTTCATGAAAGGACAAGGCTATAGTCAATGCTTTGAAAGACTTACTTGAACAATTTGGAAAGATAATCCAAGAGTTTCTCCCAATGTAAGAGATGTAGTGAAAAGAAGAGTTGGTTCTTGTAATCGTAAACCACATCTAAAACATTTTTTGGATATGACTCAAACACAATTATACTCTAAGTTTTTTGAAAAACATCCACAAATTATTACTAGTCAATGAATTTTTGAGATGGCCAAACCTTTTTATGTAAAAATAAATCACACACGCACCACTTGTTGTAGGAAACATGTTGAATTTTCAATGCACTATGATATTTTTCACCATATTCATTATACTTTGCATACTAACAACATTTTGCAGGAGTGTGGCATAAAAGTTTTGCCAAAATCAACTAGGGAATTTATTTCAAATATTTTTTGTGAAAGACCAGATGGACAGTTCTTTTATAAGAAAGCATGTTTGGATGGAAATTGTAGCATTTGTGGTGGATCACCAAAATTAAAAAAATGTATACATGAAGAGTGTACAAGTGTAATTGGATAGAAATTAGTTGGTTTCAATAAATACAAATCTATGACTTATCAAGTAAAATATGACAAAGAATCTAAAAGTTGTGATCTTGTTATGAAAGAGATACATGTTTCAAAATTTATGGTCAAATTCATGGATAAAATTGTTTATGAGTATGCAAGGCACACACATAGTGCCAAATGGTTGGATGGACATTTCAAGCTAAGAAAGGACCATTCCCACTTGATTATATTATTGTAATAGTCAAATTTACTAAAAATTACACATTTAAATCACAAATATAAGTTCAATCATAGTATTACAACTCAATATAAATCTCTATATTCATGCATATAACATTCATGCATGTACCTGATAGTACAGAGGAAGATAGAAATATATTAAGGGAGTACCATTTCTATATCAAAGATGATTGATCACATTGTACAGAGTATGTGCAAGATTTTTTTGAGAAGTTATATGGACAATTGACTCAGAGGAACATTATTTTCAAAAATTATTACATTTGGTCAGGCAATTGCACATCGCAATTCAAGAATGCATAGAGGTTTTATTGGCTGAGTAGGATGCATGTTACCACTGGTGTAGAACATATTTGGAGTTTCATTGAGGCTATCCATGGAAAAAGGGAACATGATGGTGCTAGAACATGTGTAAAAAGATTTGTTGTAAAGGAGGAGTTAAAATATGACAATTTTGTTGATTTGATTGATGCAAAAACTGTGGTTGACTGGTGTAATGAGAATATATGTCATGGTGCTCAAGAAAATTATACTATTCATAGACATTTTTAGTTAATGGAGGAAAAATAATTGGAAAACATGAGGATTGTATGACTCTAATAGGTTTAAGTGAGCTCCACTCATTTCGTAGCTCAAATGCAGGTTCATGGACTATTCATACACAACACTTGGCATGTTTTTGTTATGCATGCTTGGACAATGATCAAGAATATTAAAAGAAGAGCCTAATCAAGGACATAGTGTGGAGTGTTTAATTAGATGAAATTATAAACTCTTATAGGAATAAACCATTGTTTGAAACCCTAAGGTAACAATGCCAACTTACAAATATTGTACAGGCAACACTGTGACAGTAAATGTGTCATTCAATAAATACAAGGAATTAAGACTTGATAAAGGGAATTTAAAAGTATTTAAAAGTGTATTCATAGTTATCTAACCTAAATGGGGCCTTGTGTTATCTTAAATACTGATGGAAATCAAATACACAATAATTTAGTATCACCCCTATTGTACATAGTCAATTCTAGCCCACAATCAATTAAAAAATTGATGTTTTAGGCCTAAAACAGATCAAGAAGGGTTATAGAATATCATATGAGGTATAGGATATTATGATAGAACTTTTGGTGAGGATTTGATCCTTTGAAACATTTTATCATTCAAGATATATTTAAAGTGCTTAAAGGGTCTGTATAGGGCATCGAAAACCTAGAACTAGGGTTTAGGAGAATTTGAGAGATGTAACCATCATAATGGGTCAAAATTTTGTAATATTTCATAATTATATGTTTTCTAATTTATTAAATTGGTTTTGGAATGACAATGTATGGATATGTAGAGTTTTGAGGATTATAGGGTTAGAATAGGCCTAATTAGGCCTTGTTTGGGGGTTTCTATCAGAGCAAGTGATAACCAAGAGAAGAGTAAAGTGTTTTAACTTTGTGATGAGTTGAAGGGTGATATAGGATTCCCTAAAGTGTTCTTACATCTTCAAGAAAGGACACAAGTTAATCAAACAAAAGGAAAAATAGTGAAAATAGGGCTACAAGCTTAGATAGAGTATTGAGACTTTGAGGTGTAGCAAGAATGGAAAAAAGTGTTTGCTAACTTGATAAGGGTTTATAAAAGTGTTTAATTATCACTTAATACCATAAATTTAATGAATTTTATTCTTAACAGCTTAAACCAAGGAATGGTCCTAGAGACCTAATGGGTTACATAATGTGAAGGATAGTGAACACCCACGGAGAAGTAATGAAATTTGAAGTATTTTTGGACACTTTAAATAGGTTTTTTCTGGCATGTTTTGACAATTTAATACCATTAAATCATTGTGATTTTACTCTTGAAACCTAAAGTGAGATTTGGTCCTTGGAACCTAAGGGGTTGTCCCTAGTCAAAACTAGTGAAGAGACTATAAGCAAGTTTGTTAATAAACTAATGTAAGGAGATAGAGAATTATTGAAATTTATAATGGAGTATAACACCATTAGGAAAAGTGTCTCTATATATCCAACAAGTAGGTACATGTGTCAAGTGACTAGTAAGCCCAATAATCAAAGAGTAATTTTAAATTAGTAAGGGAATCTTGAAGATCAAGTCATAAAGTAAATTGAAACCAGTTGGAATGATGAGTTTTATACTTCTCCTTAATTTTATTCATCAAAAACCAATTCAAAATAGGATGATGACTCATTTGTGAAATTTGGCCATGTAGACATGTGTTACTAGCTTTTGCCAAATGGGCCTATAGTTCAAAATATACCAAATATAATCACAAAATTTGGTGGAGAGGATCATTATGACATAATATACCCATTAAATAAATTTTTGACAATGTAAAATATTCAATATTTTAGTATATTCAACCCTATGTCAAATCATGATCAATATTGGAGCCTGCTTTAGAGAAATTGGTCAGTTTGGGGCATCTACAGGTTGATTCAAAGCACAAAATTTGGTAAGAATGGTATCAATGACCTAAAAAAACATACCATTCCATCCTAAATCTCCTATAAATAATTAAATTTCCCTCTATATTGACATAGTCTTCTTGCAATCAAGAAGGCAACCATTGGAGATTTCTAGAAGTTTTGTCAGTTCTGGATGCCAATAAGTAGTTTAGGCATTAGAGAGCTCTTAAAATCATATAATATTATTTTATGAACCTATATTTTCCTATATAAGTGATCACATTAAGTGGTTTCATTTAATATTTTGAAGAAAGATAAGTTTTGGCATGAAGGAAGCATGCAAGCAGCTCAAGGTAAATTGTGGTAAAAAGGGTCTATGAGAAAAAGTACATATCCAAATAACTTAAAACTTGGTAATATTGGTATTAATAACCTAATATACCCATAAATAATATTTTTAAGGTTATATGATAAGTTTAATTTCTCATTGTTTTATCAGAGTCCCCTCCATGTCTCATAATGGTCACTATTCATGCAAGCACATGTTTTGGAGTTTTAAGGTGTGTTTGAGGGTTAAGAGATTATATAAGTATTTTAATATGGTTTTAAACCTATAAAAAAACATTTAATGTGTGTTCACACTCCAAAATTCATGCAATCCCCATAAGTAAGCTCAAATCCCCATAGGCAGTCTCAAAGGCATAAAGACAAAGTTGGTTTTTTATCATTGGAAAGGTGTTATGAGATTTTTTAGATGTCATGAGGATGTTTTAAATAAAATAATATCAGTGTTAATTTCAAATTGGTCCTTTGGAGAGTATGTATAGGGCATGAAAAACCCTATATTAGCAAGCTTTAGGTATTTTTGAGAGATTTAACCATGGGAATTAAATGAAACTTTGTAACCTTGATCCCCTATACATGTAAAAAGTGAATAAAAATGTTTTAACCTGAGTTTTTATGGATGTGAATAGATTCTAGGACTGAGATTTTGGAATAGGGCTAATTAGGCCTAAATGAGGGTAGGCTAATGAAGGAAGTCATAGTTAGAGGTGGAGTTGGGATATGAAATTTGACATAGACATGGAAAAGGATAGAGTGTACCTATAAATTCCCTTATAATCTCTGAATAAATCATAACTTTTCCATATAAGGCAAAATATAGTAAAAAAAAGGCTATAAGCCTTGAGAGAGCATTGTGTCCATAAAGTGTGGAATGCGAGTATGCTATTGTTTGATTAATTGAAGTGGGTTATACCAGGTATGTTATGATCATATAAGACCATATGTGACAATAGGTTGAGCTCTTGAAATATAAACCAAGATTTGGTCCTTGAGACCCAAATAAGGTGTCTAGGAAGAAACTAAAAAGAGATTGAGAGGAAGTTTGTGAATGAGACATGAATGAAATGAGGTAAAGGATGTATGGATAGAGTTCAATTCCATCAAGGATGTGATACTAAGATTACAATGAATAATTAATAGGTGTAAGAAGCTAAATTAATCCTAAAGAGTTAAAAGACGAGCTAGCTTGTGAAAGAAGATTCAAATCAAACCATAGCAAGTGAATGTGATCAGTTGGGTTTAGAACTAGTTAATGATGTTTTTGTAGACTTCTCCTCCATACATCTATATCAAAATACAAACATAATTCAAATACAATCATTGATATTATTTATTTCTTATAAGGGTCTAATTTGCAACATTATCCTAACAAGTTATTCTCAATATCATAATATTTGTAATCCTTAAGAATTATTAAAAACTAATAATTCATAATACTTTAAACATAAATGATTCAAACAAGATTTACTTCATTTGTTTTCTTAAATATTCATTTAAAAAATAAGAATGCCATGTATGAATGCCATAAATAGGCATACAATGTCAATAATACATGCATTACCATATAGGCATACAAAAAATTACATCATGTATAACAACATAGTATCTAATGTCAGGTGAATACATCATATACACATGTACAATTCTAAAAATATGTACATTGTCATATAGTCATACAAAAAATTACATCATCTACAACATCCTAATCATCAAATAGTCTCCCTCTCTTTGCCTTCTTTGAAGAAGACTCTCCTTAGGATGTCCTGTTTGTAGATGGAGATATCCCTAATGCCTTGGATTACTCCAATATTTGACTACAGGTACTATGTTCATAGCTCACTTGCAACCATACCTATTCAAATAAAAAAATTATTATAAAATTAAAAAGTATACATGAAACTAAGTTAAAAAACTCATGTTTTAAACTATAATAAAAAAATCAATTAAAAATACACTTACCGTAATCTCATGGTCCTCCTCAATTTTTTGTTGATGCTCAACTAGGTTAGTGCCAAGTTTAGCTACATGAACATGTATGTCAAATGATGAGAAACTGTCACAGTGGTCATCTGAATCAAACTATAAAATGTCATGTGACAACCCTACATACACAATACATTCATGCATATAAGTTATATTTTCCAAAGTATATATTAAAAGTATTGAAATGAATTTATTAAATTACAATTTAAAATTAAAAGTGAATATACATACTCTGGTGAGTACCTATGCAAATGACATTGCAGCAGTAATCCCTGAGTCTATCTCAACTCGCAATGATGGAGTGTCCATCCTAGTCATCAGCTGAATAAACAACCTAATAATTAATAACTTGGGAAATTCATTGATTAAAAAAGTTGCTAACAAACTTAGTCTTGAATAAGATATAAAAAAATCTAATGAGGTCATGGGAAGCATGAATGTGACAAGTGGCTATGTGTAATATGTGACTTGTAACACCACACTGAAGGCTAGAAATGTTAGTTTCATGAGGGAGAATGATAAGAAAATCAGGGAGGTTTTTTGAGTGAATTTTTTGAAATTGAGTCATTAAATTCAAGTTAGGTGTTGAAACATCCTTGATATGTACCTATATACACTGGTTTGGATGCTTGTATAACTTTCCTAAGGTGTATTTTAGATTTTGACCCGATTACTTGGTTATTAAGCCCAATTATCTTAAGGCAATGACTTGGTATAGTTGAGGAAAATCATATGATTATTGGTGTAATCAAAAATCCCTTAGAAACAATCATTGTGATAAGACAAGTAACATGTATAAGTATTTGTTGACAAGTTTTTAAACTGAGTTTTAATCAGGTTAAGACACCTAGAGTGATAGGTTGATTTTATGGGGGACATCTATACTTGAGCCTTTTAAGAGTGTCTATAACCTTATAAAATAGGTCTCATTAAAATATAAAGAAACATATAGAAAATAAAATTGAATATTATAGAGATAAGAGTGAGTGGACAGTCTTCTTTACAAGTGCATGATTTTGGTTTCCCTATAGGTGACATTAGGTCAACTATCTATCCTTAGATTTCCCTCAATTTTTTTAAAGGAAGGTGTATATTTATACATTTCAAGTAGGTTGAGGTCAACAAAGGGTGTTATAGTCTTGTTGACACTTAATATTCATTTTAGGGAGACTTTCCTGATGAAAGGTGTTATAGTTTTATGGAGTCAACATGTCACTCGAATGATGGAAGTGCATGGATATAGATAGGACCTCTCCCCCAAATATATATATTAGGTCTTTGGGACCCCTAAGTAGGTGGTGGTAACAAACTACTCAACCCCATTTATCTATATGGAGTTGAGGTCCCCTATTTGTATATGGTCGTAAGGCCTATGCCATATAGGATATAGTTTATAGTTGAATCTCTCCCAAAAAAACAATGGGATCTAATGGATGCTCTCCCAACAAACTAATGGAATTAACTAGGTACAATGGGATCAAAAGGCTATGCCATCTAAATTTATAACTCCATAGATAGAGATGAAATTATTATGCTCGAATAGAATCAAGATGGGAATTGAATTGCTAGCTATGGCCATTTTGGATATCGATTATAGAGATTGAACTGCTATATGTGATTAAGATAACAAGGAATCAAGTTCTTAGCTATGAGGCCAGTATTTAAAAGAAAGGAGTGGTGTGCATATTGATGAAGACATGTTATGCTCGATTGGGAAATTGATATAAATATATTATACCAGACAACTTTATCAAATGAATTACACACACACACACACACATCCAATCCTACTAATCGGGATTAACCTGCTATGGGAACTATATATAATGGGATATTAAACAAATGTTCAACTTGCTATTTTGGTTATTGAAAACATGGTTGAGATGGATGATGAGTTTCTAATAAGTTACGCTAATCCATGTTAATACATCAAACAATAAAAAGTCTAACAAAATTATATTAGGTATTTTATATTTTCTTACACAAAATCTACCAATGATGCAATTAAGGTGTATGAATGTACATCTAGAGTATATATAATTCACTTGAAATTTTACCTCTGTAAATGCATAAGGTGTCATATTGAGACAAATAGATGTAGTAGGGGTTGGCCCACTACCTAGTTGTGATGTCAAAGGAAACATCTCCTCTTGGAACAAAAAAAAAGTATATATTATTCAATTTAAATGTGTAGATTAATTTTTACCTTTTTAATTTGTAAATATAACTTAAAATCCAAAAATTAAATTTATATAAAATATACCTACATGTGTGTAGAGACTCCCAATATATCTAAACCAAATGTGTGTGTCAATAACTCATTAATCAAGACCATATCTTCCAAGCCCCCTAAAACACCATCATCATCATTTAAAGGTCCAATGCATATATCACCATAACATCTGCATGGGTGGGGTTGGGTATGACCACTAGTAGAGTATCTCGAGCATCTGTCTCTAAAAGTCTAATTGTATGATGAATGATTGTATCAGTAAGTGTACTAAGTGCATGCAAAGTGTCTATATCCACAACCTCTATCACTGTAGAGGGAATATCTAGATGAAGTGGATTTTAGATAGGGATCCTTACAGGCTGATTAGGTGCATGATGTGCACCTGATTGATCTTGTATGAAGCCTTTCCCTTAACCTTGAAACTCACCATAGTCAAAGTAGTTTAGAATTTGATTGAAGACAAACTCGCAATAGAGTTTCCTCATAAAGTACAAAGGAAACGCATGGTTATTACAAGGGGGATAGTCAAATACCATCCACCATCACTCCCAAAAATTATCTTTAATCAAATCATGTTGGCATCAGTAGATTGGGAAACATTTGGTCATTATGGGAAATGGAGCATTTATGGTTGGGTTGATAAATAAGGCACAAATTTGATCTCTTGTTATATTTTTATTTTTTGCCTCAGATGTTGATAATTTGTCAGCATAGTAAGCCCTATAACTATCCCTATATGACCTCCATCTATCAATTTGACTTGTTATCGAGTCAACTTGACCTAATACTAACTCTAGGGTATTGGCCAAATACATGCAGTGGGTATTCATGGAAGTGAGCTCCCTCATTCTCTTAATTATATGCTTAATTTCAATTTTGTTCTCCACTATGTGAGCAACTATATCCTCTTGACTTCCTGGGGGATCTAGTGGAACTATAGGAGGGTTAGGTGGAGGGTTGGGAGGGTTGGGCAGAGGGTTAGGTAGAGGATTAGGTGGAGGGTTAGGCGGAGCATGCTGACCTATTGGAAAAAAAATTTAATATCAAACTATGCAATTTACATTCACAAAAAATTAAAAAAAATTGATTTAATCTACAAGAAACCTACCTCTTCTTCATGGTAACATCATTGATCTCATGAATGCAAGCCAAAAGGAAGATCTGCAAGCTAAAATATGATTTGGAGGGCAAAAGGAAGATCTACAAGCCAAAATGCAACCTCAAAGCACCAAAATGTGAATGGGAAGTAAAAAAAATGAGAGGAGTAGATGATTTTTTTTGTTTTGTATTTTTAGAAACACATACACATTATGTTTAAATATAGGAATGCATATGCATTCTTATAACGCTTACTTGTTCCTATATTTAAATAGAACACGTATGCATTATTATTATAATATGTACACATAGTGGGTTATGTCCACATAATTGTCCCCCAACTCCATACACATACCCACATTTTAATTCTAGGGCCCACACATGAGACAAAATAATTTCAAATTCATAGAAATAGCTTTCATCTCCATATTATCAAAATAAAATTTGAGCCATAAATAATTTTTCAATTATTCTTTACATTATTAAGTTTTTATATTATCACTATGTTAGACTAGATTTAGTGATGGTTTACTTGAGGAAAGAGAGACTTCCAATAGGCACATACAAGTTGAAGTACAATAAAATTAGACCATGCAAAATTATGAAAAAAATCAATGGCAATGCTTATGAGGTGAGTTTACAATAGAAATTTGATATCTCTTTAGTATTTAATGTTTCAATTTTATATGATTTCCATGGAGAAGATGGTGAAGGTGAGGAATATGAAGAAGTATATTTGTAATAATAGTTACCAAAGAAGAAGAAATAAAAATAATATATGTTCTAGATAAGAAAATAGTGAACACAAGGAAAAGAAGTTATAATAGGTATTTAGTTTAGTGGGAAGGATTAAATTAGAAAGACATCACTTGGATTTTAGAATAGGAGCTAAAGAAGATTGATAAGAATAAATGTTAGTAGTACAACCAGTGTAACTTGCAGGAGCTAAGTTATTGTCAATTAGAGGAGAATGATGCAGAAAATGAGTCCAAACTTCTAGAAGCCATAACTTTTGATCTATAGCTTTGTTTGAACTCTCCTTCACACCAAAATGACTATATCTAAAAGATTGATGTAGCCATAACCTACCCTATCTAGTTATGGATATTTTCAATATTTTTTGGGATTTTTCTATTTTTAAAAATTATATATTTTTGTAATCAGACGTGAACTTCAGTTTAAATTCATCTGATAGGTTATTTTTTTATGTTTAGAATATTTTTGAAGTTTTTTAGGGATGTGTGTACTTGCATACAAAACTTACTAAAAATAGTAGCTAATAAAAATAGTAGGCCAATTTTTTTAATTTTTTAGAGTTTCAAATTGTGTATGTCAACTCCAATTATAATTTGAGGTTTATTTATGTATGGTTTTTAATTATTTCAATGATTTAATACGAATCAATACAAGTGATTATTTCAGAATCTATGTATATTTATTTTTCTAGTCTTGATAGTATTCAGGTTCATTATTTGGTATCAAAGCCAGGTTCAAATCTTGGAAGTGTAAGAGATGGTGATAGGACAAGGAAGAAATGTTTAGATGAACAAGACTATGAAATAGCTATATAGGAAAGTAGAATAATTAACTATAATTATCCCAAATCAAAAACAAAGGAGAGAAAAAGATGATGTAGAGGATGACATAGATCATGCATAAGAAATTTTTCAAAAGGAGGAGCAACAAGAACATCTCCCATCAACAGAAGAGATGATAATTAGAGATTTAGAGGTAAGGAATGAAAGAATCAAGGTTGACGTTCTAGATTATGGAGGAAGTTTAGAACTAGAGGAGTTGATAGACTGGATGAATATCATGGAGAAGTTTTTTGAATGAAAAATCTAAGAAAAGATAAGAAGGTAAAGTTTGCATATACAAAATTGAAGGTTCATGCAATGATTTGGTGGGATCACCTATAAAAAGAAAGACATAAGAAAGGTAAAGATAATTTCAATTCATGGTAAAAAGATGGATAAGAAGCTGGGGGAGAAATTTTTTCATGTGGATTATGCACAAACCCCATACAGAAGTTTCTAAAATTTAAGGCAAAAGAATCACAATATACAAGAGTATACAAATGAGTTTTAAAAGCATTATATAAAATTGGAGCATGATGAAACAGAAAAATAGATAGCTAAAATCTATGTAAATGGTTTGAAGTTTTATGTTCAAGATGAACTAATCATGCATAGAATAATTTGCATGGAGGAGGCTTATCGATTAGCTTTGAAGGTATAATAAAAACAAAATATACATAATTTTAGAAGAACATATATTGGGCCAAGAAGAGGACAATCCCCTCCAATAATGAGATCAGGTGGATTCAATTCAAATAGAGGTGGTTTTCATACCACTAAAGGAGAATCATCACATGGTGCAAAAAAGAAAGAAGATAATAGACAAGGAGTTTGATACTAGTAAAGAAGAAGAGGATTTCAAAGAGGACAAGGCTAAGGTGGTGCTAGAGGATGGTTTCTAAATAAATGCAAATCTTATGTTTTTTTCAGATGTGAAGAAGAAGAACTTAGAGCATTTGAGTTTCCACATTATCAAGATCAAGAAAGGAGGCAAGAGGATCACCCAAAAGTGAATTCAATTGAGGTTATGGCCAAAGAGAAAAATACTAAAGTTACAGTAGTAAATATTGGACAAAATATCATGATGAGAAGAATAATGATTGCTTCAAAGAAAGGACATGTGCAAAATAAATAAAGTGGTGATGTATGACTGCGAATAAATATTTTTTGAATGAAGTGTACTACAGGTTGTAAGGTATGAAAATTAATTATAGATGGTGATAGTTGTGAAGATATGAAAAATACATGATTGATAAACTATGTTTACAGTGTGAAAATCATCTTAATCCTTATTGGATTTCATAGTTTAAATAATGGAATGAAGTTACAATAGATAAAATGTACTTAATCAAGTTTTTAATAGGAAAAACTTACAAGGATTAATATGGTGTGTATTAAACTAATGTATGCATGTCGTGTTATTCAGAAGGTCATGGTAGTTTGATAGAAAAAATTTCACATTGGATAAAAGAACACATATACTTTATGGAAAGGTGGTATGAAGGTAGTTTTGTTACCTCTTAAAGAAGAAGCGCAGGCTAAAACCATATTATTTGGAAAAAAATTTATCAAAGACATGAAGATGATAGGTTGTTGTTATGTATTAATAGTGAAGAAAAAAAACACAAAAGTGTTTTAAATACCAGCAGAAGAAACAATAGTGTTTAAATAATATGCATATGTTATACATGATGAGTTACCAGATGGTTGACAACCCAAGAGAGATATTCAACATCATATTGACTTGATTCTAAAATCAACTCTACCCAATCAAACAACTTATACGATGAGTCAAAGAAAACCTTTATAATTGAATAAACATGTTATTTAATTGGTGATTAAGGGTGTAGTAAGGGATATCATGAGTCTATGTGCAACACCAACATTTCTAACTCCAATTAAAGACAGAGGGTGGATGATGTGTGTGGATAATAGAGAAATCAATAAAATTATAATAAAGTACATATTTTTTGTAACTTGTTTATATGATATGATGGATGTTCTTGATGGAACAAAATATTTTACCAAGATTGAACTAAAGAGTGGTTACTATCATATTAGAATTTATGAAAGAGATGAACATAAAACAACATTCAAGACTAGAGATGGTTTATATGAGTGGATAGTGATGTTATTCAGATTATCTAATGCACCCAATAAATTTATAAGGGTGATGAACATAATGCTACGAGATTACATTGGTAAATTTTTAGTGGTCTATTTTGATATTCATTAAAACTAAAGAGGATAACTTAAGGCATTTGAGGATAGTATTATAGTTGTTAATAAAGGAGAAGCTCTGTGCAAATTTGAAGAAGTGTAGGTTTATGCAAAATAATTTTGTATTTTTAGGATTTATAATTTCAACAAATGGTGTAATAATTAATGAAGAAAAAATAAAGGCAATTGTTGAGTGGCCTATTCTAAAGAACATCATTGAGGTAATAAGTTTCCATGGTTTAGCAACTATTTATAGAAATTTTATTAAGAATTTTAGTAGTCTTGTTACACTAATAATAGATTGTATGAGAGAAAAAGAATTTACATGGATAAGAATAAAAACATAAACTTTGAGCTGTTGAAGAATAAGATTATAAAAAGCCTATTTTAGTATTACCATATTTTAGTAAAGTGTTTGAGATTGATTGTGATGCTTCATTTACGGGAATTGGTGTTGTGTTGAGTCAAGAAAGAAAACCAATAGCATATTTTAGTGAGAAATTGAATAAGGTAAGAATAAAGTATTCTATGTATAATTTTTAATTTTATGCCATTGTACAATCATTAAGACATTGAAGGTATTACTTAGTGCCTAAGGAGTTTAATTTATTTATTGATCATGAGGCCTTAAAGTATGTGAACACTCAAAAGAAGTTAAATAATAGGCTTGCAACATGTGTGTCTTTATTGAAGGGTTATACTTTTATGTTGAAGCATAAATCAGGAAAGTAGAATCAAGTAGTTGATGCTTTGAGAAAGAGAGTGGCATTGTTAATTACTATAGTGAGTAAAGTAATTGGTTATGAATTTGTTAAGAAATTATATGATACTGATCTAGATTTTGAAAAGATAATTAAGCAATGCAAAAATCCATTAACAAATGAGACATGTACTATTCATGATGAATATCATATACAGGATGGTTATCTCTTCAAAGGGAAACAATTATGTATTTTAGTTGGGTCTCAAAGAGACAATATTATAAGATAATTGCATAGTGGTGGTTTAGCTGGACATTTTGGTAAGACGAAGACAATAACTTTGGTAGAGAATTATTTTTGGCCAAAGATGAAGAGAGATGTGACAATATATGTTTCAAGGTGTAGGATATGTCAAGGGACTAAAGGGCATGCACAAAATACAGGGCTATACATGTCATTATTGATTCTAAGAGGACCATGGATAGATTTGAGTATGGATTTTATATTAGGATTATCAAACACATAAAGAGGTAATGATTCAATTTTTATTTTTAGTTTTCTAAGATGGTTCATTTTATTGCATGTAAGAAAACTAATGATACCACTAGAGTTGCATAACTATTTTTAAGGATATTATGAGATTACATGGTGTTCTAAAAATTATTACATCAAATAGGGATACTAAATTTATAATTCATTTTTGGAGGACTTAATGGGATAAATTGGGGACTAAGTTAAAATTCATTAGTGCATACCAGCCCCAAACAAATGGACACAAAGAAGTTTTAAGCAGGAGCTTGGTATATTTATTAAGATGCATAGTCATATAGAATCCCAAGCAATGAGACTTGGCTTTACCACAAGATAAGTTTACATATAATAGTTCATTGAATAGATCAACAGGAAAATTAGCATTTCAGATTGTTTACAAGAGAAATCATATGGATGTTTTAGATGTGGTGCAATTACCAATTACAAAATGAGTTAGTAATGATGCGGAAACATTTGTAGAACATATACAACAGTTGCAAGAAGAAGTAAGAAGAAAATTACAGGAAAGTAATGAGAAGTATAAAGCAATAAAAAAATGTCATAAGGAGGTCAAAAATATTTAAAGAAAGAGATTTAGTGATGGTTTACTTGAGGAAAGAGAGATTTCCAATAGGCATAAATAATAAGTTAAAGCACAAGAAAATCAAACTATGTAAAATTGTGAAAAAAATCAATAGCAATGCTTATGAGATGAGTTTACCATAAAATTTTGATACCTCTCCATATTTAATGTATTAAATTTATATGAATTCTATGGAGAAGATGTGAAGGTGAATAATATGAAGAAGTAGATTGGTAACAATAGGTACCAAAGAAGAAATAAAAAATGGTGTAGTCTCTGGATAAGACAATAATGAACATAAAACAAAGAAGTTATAACAAGTATTTGGTACAATGGGAAGGATTATAACATGAAGACAACACTTAGTTTTTAGAATGAGAGATAAAGAAGATTGATAAGAGCAAATGGAAATAGTTCAATCAGAACAACTTGCAAGAGTTGAGTTATTTTCAACAAGAGGAGAATGATGCAAAAAATGAGGCCAAACTTCTAGAGGTCATAACTTTTGATTCAAAGCTCTGTTTGAGCTCTCCTTCACACCAAAATGACCGTATTGAAGTTAAGATGCATCCATAACCCACCCTATCCATTTATATATGATTCTGATATTTTTTGGAGGCCATATGTGACCATGTGAGGGTCCAAAAATGCATTTTAGTATTTTTTCAAAATTTTCCTATTTTTATAAATTATGTATTTTTGTAACCGAATGTGAACTTCAGTTAAAATTCATCTAATAGGTTAATTTTTGTGTTTAGAATATTTTTTGAAGATTTTTAGGGTTGTGCACATTTACATGTGAAACGTATTAAAAATAGTTGGTCGAGTTTTTTATTTTTTAGAGTTTCAAATTTTGGATGTCAACTCTAATTATGTGTTGAATTTTGTTTATGCATGGTTTGTAATTATTTCAATGATTCAATACGAATCAATTTAGGTTATTGTTTCAAAATATGTCCCTATTGATATTTTAGTCTTGATAGTATTCAAGTTCATTAATTTGACATACAAAAAACAATGAAAGTAGAGAGAAAAGTTACGAAAATAAAGTAGTCACCATAAGGTTGAATACCTTTCAATCGTTAAGATATTAGACCATTACTAATATGTTATGCCAATGGATTAAAAAACATATAAAATTTTGATGGAGGATTGTTTCCTCTTTTTAACATGTGCATCCTTAGAAAAATAATCGATTATAAATCAATAGATATCTTGAAGCACACATATTATTTGAACTTATAGGAAACCTATGTCCAAAACATGGCTTTTTACACCAACATTATGAATATTCTCGACTTTTAAACATTTTTAGTAAAACTTAATAATATAAAAAAGGTATTTTCAAAATTAATTGCATGATTGGATGAATCATGGCAATATAACAAACAAACTTTAATGATTTTTTTAAAAAAAAAAAATAAATTAAATTGTTGAAAAGGCCTTCTACTTATTCTACAACTCCACACCCTATGTGCCTAAAAACTACACCAAACAATTTATGGACATTCATCAAAGTATAAAGACAATTTTTGAAAAAAAAAATCTATACAAAAAAAAATAACACAATATAAAAACTAGTAAAACAATAAATTTATGAAAATAAAAAAGAATAAATAATAATTAATAATAAAAATGTAGTAATTTTTTACAGATAACTAATTTTTGTAAATACAAAATAAAAATTATTGTTAACTTGAATAGAACTCAAACTAACATACTCCTTCACAAGCCTCAACTTATTGTAGAGGAGTACCCCCTACTCCAACACCACCTTCTCAACCTCCTTAAAATTCATTTTAAGTGTTTTGCAAAGGATATACAAATACAAGTTAATTGATCCTAGTTCTATTTTAGTGCATAAAATTAATGCACACTTACATTAAAAATGTAGCAAAATGGGGCTTTCAAATGCAACCCATTATCTCAATATTAAAGTCCAAATACAAAAGCATGCTTTTTAGGGGAAACAAAATTTCAATTGAGTTGCTATTTTTCTAATCAGATTTTCGTCACTATTCAAAAGAAACAATGAATCAAAGTTTGTCCTTCATGACTAGGTGCTCATAGAATACGCACTTATGATGGGCTTATTATTATATATGAAAATGGATGAGGATTCAAGGCAGAACCGGGAAGATTGATTTAGTGGATCAAGCTAGGCAAGAGTGACGGGAAATATTATGGAATGGGCGGTGTGTATATCATAAACGATATTTAATGGGAATTGTTGGGAAATTTTCAAAAGTCTTTTTTCTTCTTTTTCTTCTTCTTCTTTCTTTCTCTTTTCTTTCTTTTCTTTTTTTTTTTTTTTTTGGATGGATGGGTTTTAATTTTTGATATATTTGTCAAATTTCATTTATATAGATAATTTTTTATATATGATGTATAGGAATTTTTTAAAAATCTATAACATAATACATTATTGAATGCAAAAAAATTGATATATATCTTTTTGACAATAATATCATATTCT
Source organism: Torreya grandis (assembly GCA_037957365.1). Classification (NCBI taxonomy): domain Eukaryota; kingdom Viridiplantae; phylum Streptophyta; class Pinopsida; order Cupressales; family Taxaceae; genus Torreya; species Torreya grandis. The sequence goes on from JARHVA010002422.1 coordinate 1,676,914, forward strand.
TACGTAACATATACATTAATCTATGACCCTCTATGTCAAGGGTCTCAACCACTAGCCCCCTTTTCATATCCTCTTCAATCACATTTAGTATCTAGTGGACATTAATAGCTTAATTAGTTTTAAAATTTAATTACAATTTTTCATTTGGATTTTTGTTTTCGAAAACATCTAAGTAAATAAATATTGTATAATTCCACACATTCAAAATGAATTGAAAAGACTACTTAGCATAAGCTAAAATTAATTTTTGTATGACCGACCATATTTTTAATTATAAAAAGTAATAAACTAATGACTGAATCAAATGCAAGATAAAATTTTGAGCAAACTATCAAAAAAATGTAAAAGAATATTTTTCATATATAAAAAGAGAATATAATGTTTTCTTCTTTCTACAATAAAACTATATTAACATTTTAAAAACAATGTTAAGTAAATACAAATGATACAAAAATCATGGAAAGCAAAGAAGACCATCAATATTTGTCCTTGGTGGCCAACTTGATAAGAAAACATCATTGTTACATTTAGGGGTGTGTGGTGTAAATAGGAAACATCAGATAGAGAATTCGGATCAATAAAGTTTTAAACTGCGGTGATTTTCAAGTTATTATTTTTTCTATTATAATATAAGTAATATTTTACATAAACTGATGTCTCTTTTCCATGGAATATAAAAGAGAAAAAAAATTGACTTTTGCATTTTATGTAGACTGTGTGAATGTCATAATATAGAGGAGGCATAATATATTTCAAAGTAGGAATGATCATAAGCATGGTAGATAATAATAAGTTCTCATTTACTTGTTTCAAATTAGATAGAATTTATGCTATGCCCTTAATCTATAGTATGTCTAGGGATATGTGTGGTTGACTTTTAGCTTTCACACCTTCATATTATCTTGTTGTATTTATCAATATTCTTAGTATGGTCAACCTATAGAATAACCATGGCTAAGTAGAGTATATATAGGAAGTAGTGGTTAGTCTTTTATCATCATATTGTGAATTTTATTCTTATTGTATTATTGTGAAGGTTGGCTCCTTAAAGTGGCTCAATCATAATATTCAAATATTCTACTCTTTCACCAATTATTATTGTACATCTGCTTATTTTGTTCTTAATTCTATGATATATAATTCTATTATTGTGAATCATTGAATTAATTTCATTACAGGTGGTATCAAAGCTTCGATTTGGGTAAGTTTTTGTGTTACATTTTTTTTGGATCTGGTGTCTTGAGCATTAGAAGGTAAAAAAAACATAACTTGTGATTCAGGAAGAATTAATTGTTTTCATCATCGTAGTTTTATTTATAAGGTTTTTTACAAATATTAAAAAAATAAGAGAAAAAAATCTAGAATTTTTTTACCTTGTGAAAATTAGCAATCATTGAATTTATCTCTACGAGATGATCGCAATGGTATATTCTATCAGCACACTTTTTCAAGCCAAATTTTTTCATCCTTGTGCACATTAGCAATCATTGGATTTGTCTTGGCAAGGCAATCACAATGGTATCATCTACTGATACACTTTTTTTGATGTTGCAACCCTCCTAAGGTTTGTACACGATTGGGCCTAACACTCTAGATATGTGAAAGGGAAAAAATCCCTAAAACACCTCACTAAGATGGCATGGAGTCTAAAACTTTAGATTCGAGTATTTTAGTGGTAGTTTTGCACCTTCAATTAGATTTACATGGCATAGTGTATAAAGATGATCTCCATGCAGTTCAAGGGGAAATCATGGGGATGTGAGGGGATATGAATGGCTTGAGGGATCAATTACAAAAAATAACTAGGTAATTAGCTAACCTAGTAGCTCAGCATTTGCAAAATAACTCTCCACCACTCTTGTTTGCATCTCCCAATCCAAACAATTCTAATATTAATCTGGACCTAAAGCTGATGTTACCAAAAGTGGACTTACACAAGTTTGATGGTAAGGATCCACTCACATGGCTTACTCAAATTGAAAATTTATTTGATCTACATCAAAATCTATGTTTGCATAAGATGGTCATGGCCTCTCTATATCTATAACTTAAGCACTTCATTTGGTATCATTTGTTGTGTGCTTAAAAGAAAAATAAGGGTGTTTAGATTCATGATCAGCATTTTATGAAGAGTTACAGCTTCACTGTTGCAACAATGTATCTGAAAACTAATTCAACTAGTTAGATAAATTACACTAAATTATGATTGTAAAGGATTACATTCATCAATTTTATAATCTCTCCTTACATGTGACATACATCACTAAGGAGAATCTAACTAACCTTTTTTTAGGTGGCCTTGAAGATAACATATAATTAGAGGTCCACATGTTTCATCCCATAATGTATCTGAAGCCATACCAAGGGCACACATGGCTGAGGAAAAAGAGTTGATATGATGAAGATCTTTCACTAATGTTTGTGAACTCACTTTCCCAGCACCATCATTTCCATAGCCTATTATATTTACCCCTTAGCAAATTTAAGAGAAGCGTGCAAAAGGTTTGTATTTTGGTTATGATAGAAAATGGAGCAAAGGAAATCAATATGCTGAAAAAAATTTGTTTTACATTGAAGGTGCCAATGAAGAGGAAAAAGATGATGAGGATTCAGGTGCAAGTTTAGAAGAACTCGAGGATGAATTTGAAGATTCTCAACCTACTATTTCTTGTCATGCACTTTCAGGCATCATTACTCAAACTCTTAAGGTAGTGGGTTTCCTAAAGAAACAAAAGATGACTATGTTGATTGACTATGGGATTACATATAGCTTCATCAATGGTAAGATGGCTACTTGAACTATTTCATTTTAAGTCATGATTGTAGATGGCAGTACCATAAATTGTTCAATAAAATGTCATAGCATGAAGCTTTCTATGAGATAATACTTGTTAGATTCCCTTATGTTTTTTATTCCCATGGGAGGAGTTGTCATTGTTTTGGGAGTGTAGTGGCTCACCACTATGGGAAATATTGAGATGAATTTCCAAGAGCTATTCATGAGGTTCCATTCAAAAGGTAGGACCAATGAACTATGTGGATTATGGCCTAAATCTCCATAACTAGTTAGTAATCATTAAATGATGGATATTCTTAGAAAAATTGTTGAAGGATTTGAGGCATGCCTATTTTCCATAGAGGTTCAACCAACTAAGGAGTCTACACATCTTGATTTGTAAAGAGTGTTGAATGACCATTCTATTTTTTTAGTGACATGCCAAAAGGACTTCCTCCAAGTTGTGTGCATGATCATGCCATCAAAACCTATAGGTATCCCTATGGATAGAAGAGAGAAATTTAAAAATATGGTAGATGAGATGTTAGAGGCAGGAATCATCCAACATAGTCAAAGTGAATATTCTTCCTTGGTGGTCATGGTGTAGAATAAGGATGGAACTTGGAGGATGTGCCCAAACTATAGAAAACTCAACAAGTACACCATCAAAGATAAGTTTCATATTTCAGTAATTGAAGATTTGCTAGATGAATTGCATGGTGTTGTTTATTTTACCAAGTTAGATATCTATTTGGGGTATCATCATATTTGAATCCATGATGAGGACATACCTAAAACATCTTTCAAAACTTATGAATTTTTGGTCATGCCTTTTAGCCTCACAAATCCACCATCTACATTTCAGAGTTTAATGAATACTATTTTTATTAATGAATACTATTTTTAGGGAATTTTTGAGAAAATTTGTATTGATGTTTTTCTGATGATATCCTCATCTATAGTAAAAATTGGGAAGACCATTTGAAACATATGAAATAAGTACTTTCAATTTTGGAACAACAACTTTATGCCAAACCTTATAAATGTGATTTTAGTGTCCAAGAGATGGAGTAGTTAGGTCATATTACTTCACATAAAGGAGTGAAATTGAACATAAAAAATTCCAAGTGATGATGGAGTGGCAAGTTTCCAAAACACTCAAGAACCTCTAAGGATTTTTGGGGCTAACTGGTTACTATCATAGATTTGTCAAGAATTATGGTAACATTGCATCCCCACTCACTTCTTTGTTAAATAAAGACTCCTTCCAATGGATTTATTTAGATACCAAGGCATTTAAAAAGATAAAATGGTTACATGCACAATTTTAGTTTTGTCTATTCCTTATTTTTCAAAAACTTTTGTTGTGAAGTGTGATACATCAGGATATGGCATGGGGGTTGCACTCATGTAAAGAGACACACCACTAACATTTAAAAGTCATAAAATAAAGGGACAAGATAAGCTCAAACGAATATATAAAAAAATATGATGGTTATTCTACCTATAGTCAAGCAATAAATACCTCATCTGATGGGTCATCACTTTCAAGTAAAGACTGATCATGATAGCCTCAAATACTTTTTGGAACAATGATTGTCATATGAAGATCAACAAAAATGGGTGAATAAAATGTCAGGATATGATTTTGAAATATTATATAATAAAATAAAAGAGAATGTGGTGTCATATGTACTATCTCAAAGGGAAGAATAAATTGAGACATTGTTATGTGTAATGACTATTTGGTACGTAGATTGGCTAGAGGAAGTAAGATCAGAATGGGAGAATGACAGTGCTACCCATGATTTGATTCAAAATATTTAGTAGAGTTATGGGGGAGTTTAAAAATTTACATGGAAGGGTAATGCATTATGGTATTAAGATATATTATACCTATTTGAGCATTCTCTCCTCAAATATAAAATCTTTCAGGAACTTCATGCATCTCCACTAGGAGGTTTTATCAAGATTTTTTAAAACATATCATAGAATCAACCAAATTTTTTTTTTGTGGGAATGACTCAAGTGGGATATCTATAAATATGTGGTTTAATCCATGGTATGTCAAAAAAAAAGTGAAACCATTAAGACCCCAAGTCTTTTTCAACCTTTATTTATCCCTAACTAGTGTTGGGAGGAGGTTACCATGGTTTGTGGGTAAAAATGTTATCATGGTATTTGTGGACCAACTCACCAAGTATGCTCATTTTTGTTCCTTATCACAATAATTTATTTCTAATACAATAGTTTTTGCTTTTCTCAACTATTACACCAAAACCTTGAGGTGTTATTGAAATCCACACATCAAGATCATAACATCCCACCATGCTTCTGAAGCCTAGACTCTAGACTGGATTTACACTCATACTATTATCAGTACATTTGTGTTCCTTATATTAAATTAAATTTTTCAATTTGAATTCAAGATTTGGGTCATTGTAGAATTCCCACCACTTTTTGACCACCATATTTATATCTTATTTGTCCATGTTCTCCTCCTTATCCATGCATCTGACTAGCATCGATCTTTGAAACACCATAATAAATAAATGTTAATAATGACATAGGTGTAATAATTTTTAAAATAAATAGGGATGACAATTAAACATAGATTAAAAGTCTAGTAGTGGACTAATTTTACATTATCCAACTCCATATTTTATGGGTGTCACCACAACATAGCAAGATAAAGTTGTAGACCAAGTGAATGGGCTTGTAAATCATGTGGATAACCATGTTCATAAATTCATGCTCTACGATATAAAAATAAATAGGAAGGAATCATAGGTCAATCTAGTGGGCACAAACATAAATATGCCCACATTGAAATATAGAGTAAGGGGCTACCCTAATTCACAAGGCCAGTGGACCTTGTAAGGCAACTATTACAAGTACCTAATATTTTAATATAAAGATTGAATCCACATCTTCTCATATAATAAATACATAATAACATAAAATTGGTCATATGGTAAATCAAAAGAGGTGATAATTTTAAAAAAAAACTTGGATATAGGCATCCAGATAAATCACTTTGTATTCCTTATATTGCACATCACCACAAATTTGACACCATTAATATTAATCAAAACACAAGAAACAATAAAAATAATTTTTATTATTAATTCATTTACCTCCCATATGTGGATCTTGGAATGTCATATTCCATGACAAACTAGACATTTCTTTTTAAAGGGTATATGGGATTGATATAAAAGCTTGGTTACTACGAAGCTTTTTATGCATCTTGGCAAATTGAGAAAAACAACCACAATGATAGGATAGGTGATGTTGATCTTACACATATTATAATCTCTATATCCATCCAATTTATATGGAAAACATTAGTATCCAAATTGATTCCTCACACTCACCACATGTGTTTATGATAGAAATAATGGTAGGGTTTTTAAATTTTCAATTTGGGCACACTTTTCAAAATTTGAAATTCAATGCACTTTTAATGTGGATTGCCACATAGGATGTAAATATAATTTATAACACAATAGAAATGGTTTATGATTCAAGAATGGTAGTACATGGTAATATGAGAACATTTAGTGGGCATCTAGGATGAAAAGATACACCGTTAAACTTTAAAAAAAAAGATGCTAACATGGTGTAGCCATATAGGGTCTAGAAGAGGGGTAATTTGATTTTACTTAGGGAGTTATTTTTGGATTTAGGTGTTTTGTTTTTTTAATTGGCGTAAGGATAATATATCATCCTTATAGCTAGCTTTGGGGAACTCTCCCGTGCTAATTTAAATGTGGCCATAATTTATTTCTTTTAACTTAATTATGTTTATACAAAGCAATTGAACACATTGCCATGCATAAACAATAACACGTATCACATAATTTAAATAAAATAGTGTGAACTCATCCATAATTAATCCTATTATATTAGTATGATTAGCTACCAAGTGGTTTAGCTTAATTCCATTAAAAAAAATTGATTACAATGTTTATATATGTGGGCTATAGGCCCAACGCATAATAGGCAACTCCACTTAGGTTACCATTGGAAGGTTGATTTTAAGGAATAAAATTAATAGTACATAGATCTTTATTTTAAATACACTGAGAGATATCAATTCAATTATGTTATCTTGAATTTTTCACATACCACATTGATTAATAACTAAATCATCTTCTCTAGAAATTTCCCACTCACTAGTGATAAATGGCATCAATTAAGATAAACCATTGTATCTTGGTCAAATAATATTATTGATAAAAATGGGATCCAAACTCCACCATACGGAAAATATATCATGATATTTAAAATGACTTTTTAAATAAAAAAGTAAAAGCATCTAAGTGATGGCCAAATGGAGTCAAATTTAAGGTTGAATTTTTCCTATAATGGTCAAATAGATGTCAAATTTAAGATTGAACATAATTTTGAACAACTCACTAAATTATAATCACTATTTACATGATAATTGATAAAAGTGATTATCAATAGAACGGGCCACAATGCATAAAATCAACGAATATCAAAATTTGCTTTAAAATTTTCTCATTATTATTATGCTTGAATGTGCATGATAATATTTGGTTGAGCCTTAAAATTTATTTACAAAACATAAAATATTTATTCCATAATCAACCACTCATATTGCACTTCATCCTCCATGAAAAATAAGGTTATTCTTGTGTCTTTCATAAACATACATACATATTTGAGATTAAAAAAAATAGCTAATACATGCCTCCTATAATTTTAAGGAGTATGAGTCCCACACATGTGTACTAATTATGGTGCAATTGTGTCCCAAAATAAGTTAGCATATATCTTAGAGGGATATTAGAAGCAAAAATATAGGAAATTGTATACAATTTCGGCTAATCGACCATTGCATATTTTGATACATAAGCATCAAGCAAAACTATGTAAATATGATCCTGATTAGAAGGTTAGGTGGTGAGTAAGTGTGTTTGGTCTCATAGCATACCTTAGAATGAATTTAATTCATTAAAAATGTCCTTTAGTGTGTTTTGGTACCCCTTTGAAATTTTCCCACCAAAATGGGCATTTTGAATATTTGAATTTTTGTTAGAGTGCTTTAGATTATTTTGAGCAAATTTCAAGAAGTGTCATGTTATAAAATGTTAGTATAAGATCATAAATGAGTCTAGGTGGGTGTAGGAAGGTGTCTTACATGCATATTATGAGGAGAATGATATAGCCTAATAGTCTTAAATGAAATTCCCATATCAAGGTAGTTATCATAAAAGGTGGTTATCAAAAAAGTAGTTTCTCATGTATGTAGAAAGAATGCAATGATTTTTGGTAAGTAGGAAGGTGGTAGATTGATAGGAGTCAATTAGAAGGTAAGAGGAGGCAAAGGTATGAAGTAGAATGAGGAATGAGAGAGATTTGAATAACTTTGTATTATGTCCATGTTAATACGTAAAAGAATAGAATCAATAAAGTTGAAATGATTGAAGTGATACCTCTGTACCAATTTATTGATTTTTTTTTGTGACTACAATTTGATGTATTGAAATCTTTAAGACTTTTGGTAACAATATTATAGAATTTAAGTTGTAAATATTGGTGTTTTGGTAGGGCTATGTCAAAATCCTATGTACTTTCATTGAAGCCAAGATACTAATGAAGAAATAATACTCTCAATTAAAGTATTGTGTGTATCAATGTAATATCAAGTTTATAGTCCTCAATGTAATAATGTAAGTTGTCTTTCAATCATATAAAATTGTTTTGATTCTTATTAAGGACAAGAGTTCAAGTTAATAGTTTTGAGTACTTTGTTTATAAAAGATAGTCAAGAAACATATTGGGTAAATCAATAATGGATTATTTAGAGTTTGTTTTGGTATGAAGAAGGAATATAAGGATAACATGGTGAAAAATAACCTTGATGGAATGTTTAAAAACATTCAGGTAGGGGCAACTCTGAGTTGGGGTTTCTAGACTCAAATAAACATATCTTGCAACGCCACCATCAAAAATGATGAAACTTGGTGATTCATTAGGTTTATATGTGCTCTAAAATATTATGGTGGTTTGATACTAGTACGACATTTGTATATATGTTAATAAGCTATTGTGTCAAAAAAAGGGTCAAGGAGGTCTAATTAGGCCTAGATAGTGATAGAAAAGGAATGAGAAAAGTGGTTAATCAAAAGAGTTGGATCTTGAAACTTAAGGAGGGTGAAGTGGAATATAGGTTTCCTAAATATGGTTTTAGTTTCTAAATAAAATATTGTACCTATCTATACTAGTGAAAAAGGCTTAAAAAAAGTCTATCAGGAGGGAAGTTTTATTGAGGGTTTAAGGAGTATAGGAGGCAATTGAGGTTATCATAGAGTTTGAAGTTGAATTGAAACAAATGTGTTAATCCTAATAGAGGTTATCTATGTTGAAATATTGTCTACATTAAATCTAAAGCAAGAGTTGAAGTAATTTGGATTTTGAGAAGCTTATAGCCTAGTGAAACTAGTGTGAGATTACATGAAAGGGAGATAGAGAATGAAAGGAATGAAAAGAATGGTTGAGTGTGAGGTGTAAAAAGGTTATAAAGGTGGAGTTAAAAGAATTAAAAATAATCTTAGTGAATAGGAACATGCATGAGAATAACATCAAGCCTAGTGAGGGAGGTGAGTGCTAAGAGAAGATTCATAAGATTGGTTGTATGAATCGATGGTTGTCAGCATCAGAGTTGTAGCAGGAGCAGAGAATGATGGTCTCTCTACATAATTTGGTATCAAAGCATAAAATTTCACTGGGATGAGTAGAAATAAATTCATCAAGCACAACAAGTTACATGTTTGATTTAGTTTTCATCTTGATTTTTTTTATATGTTCGTAAAAAAGTGTTAAGGTATGAGTGAAAGTTGAGATTGTGGTAAGCAGCCCTGAAGCTAGTGAGCCTTGATGTGTGTGTGTGTGTGTGTGTGTGTGTGTGTGTGTGTGAGAGAGAGAGAGAGAGAGAGAGAGAGAGAGAGAGAGAGAGAGAGAGAGAGAGAGGAGAGAGAGAGAGAGAGGAGAGAGAGAGAGAGAGAGAGAGAGAGAGAGAGAGAGAGAGAGAGAGTTGTTGGAATCTCAAGAGTCAGTCTAAGGATATCTTAGAGAGAGAAAGATGAGTCTTAGGCAAAGGACAAGAGAGTGTGAGATAGACCCAGGTGAGGTCATAGAGTGAGAGAGACCCAAGTGAGGTCATGAGAGGCAAGTAGAGGAGGCTTGTCGAAGAGAAATAGGACCAAGAGATTGAAAGATAGGTAAGATAGAGAAATATAAGATAAAATGGGGCATGGCTAAGATGAGTTACCATAAAGAGAGGAAGGTGAAAGAAGACACCAAGAGGAAAGATATGGAAAAATAAATGATAGAGGTAAGATAACAGTTAGATGAGTTGATGCTCATAATAGAGTAACTGAAGGGAAATGAGAACCCATACTGCGGATGGGTCATGAATAAGAAGACAATAAAGTGGCCAATAAGGATACAGATGAAAAATAGGAAGATGAAATCTATGAGAGAATAAAAAGAGTAGAAAATGTTGTTTGGCATGTAGATTAAGAGAGAGATTAAAAGACTTTAGATGAGTAACATAGTGTGCAAGAGTGAGAAACATAGTGCGCAAGAGGATGTAGGTGAATATTACCTTGAATTGGGTAAGATCAACTCAAATCAAGGAAAATAAGATAGTTTCATCCAGTTAGATGATGATAAAGATAGAGTAGAAACAAATCAGTTTGAAGGCCTCATTAAAGGCTTGGAAAGAGAGGTACAATTCAATAAAGTATGGCATCTGATTATATGTTTATTAATGAGAGTCAACATAAATAATAGATAGAAATGGTAGCTTTAAAAAGAGCCTTAAATGTTAAAATGATGATGAATGAAGAAAAGATATAGGTTGCATTAGTTGAGGTCCACATGATGGAGGATAAAGAACATCAAGAGGAAGCATTGATGGTAGAAATGAAGAAGATTAAAGACAAAGAGTCATATGTAGGTCTGAATCTTAGTGAGGAAGTAACTAGGCATCAAATTGTATTTTTTTTTAAATATTGAATAGCATAACATGGTAAGATGAGAATCCAGATATACTAATAATATATTGGATCATAGATAGTTTATATGACAGAGAAAAATAGTAGGTATGAGTGCGCATTAAGTTCTATTTGATGCAAGCAAGCATTGGAAGTAAAGAGGTATAATTATCTTTTATAGAGACAAGCATGAGAGTATAGGTAAAGAATAGTGTAAGTATGAAGGAACAGTAGAAAAGAAGGAATATCCAAGGAGCAAGAATTGGAAGACCAGGAAGAAAAGCACAACAGTCCATTTGAACACAATTTTTTTTGCCATGGGAGTATGATATAGGATCATCAAGCAAAACTATGTAAATACGATCCTGAGTAGAAATTTAGGTGGTGAGTAAGTGTGTCTGGTCTCATAGCATCCCATAAAATGCATTTGAATTATTAAAAGGGTCCTTTAGTGTGTTTTGGTAGCCTTTTGGCATTTTCTTACCAAAATGGGCATTTTGAATATTTGAATTGTGTTAGTGTGCTTAGAAGTATTTTGAGGAAATGTAAAGAGGTTTCATGTTAGAAAATGTTATTATAAGGTTATAAATGAGTCTAGGTAGGTGTATTAAGGTGTCTTATGTGCATATCATGAGTAAAATGATATAGCCTAAGAGTCTTGAATGAAATTGCCATGTCAAGGTAGCTATCATAAAAGGTGGTTATCAAAAAAGTAGTTTCTCATGTATGTATGAAGTATGCAATGAGTTTTATTAAGTAGGAAGGTGGTAGATTGATAGGAGGAATTATTTAGAAGGTAAGAGGAGGCATAGGTATAGAGTAGGATAAGGAATGAGAGAGATTTGAAGAACTCTGTATTTTGTCCATGGTGATAGAGTTGATATATAAAGGAATAGAATCAATAAAGTTGAAATGATTGAAGTGATACCTCTGTATCATTATGTTGATATTATTTTGTGACTAAAATTTGATGTATTGAAATCCTTAATACTTTTGGGAATAATATTCTATAATTTAAGTTACAAAGATAGGTGTTTTGGTAGGACTATGTCAAAATCCTATGTACATTCATTGAATCCAAGAGACTAATGAAGAAAGAATAGTCTCAAGTAAAGTATTGTGTGTATCAATGTAATATTAGGAGTAGAGTCATTAGTGTAATATTTTAGGTTTTATTTCAAGCATATAAAAAATATCTTGCTTCTAATTAAGGACAAGAGTTCAAGTTAGTAGGTGCGAGTACTATGTTTACAAAAGACACTCAAGAAACCTGTTGGGTGAATGAATAATGGATTATGTAGAGTTTTTTTGTGGTAAAAATATGGAATATATGGATAAAATGGTGAAAAATAACCTTGATGGAATGTTTTAAAACCTTCAGGTAGGGGCAACCCTAAGTTAGGGTTTCTAGACTCAAATGAACATATCTTGCAACCCCACCATCAAAAACTGATGAAATTTGGTCATTCATTAGGTTTATATGTGATCTAAAATATTATGGTGCTTCTAGATAAGTATGAAATTTATACATATGGTAATAAGTGATTTTGTCAAAATAGGGGTCAAGAAGGCCTAATTAGGCCTAGATAATGATAGAAAATGAGTGATAAAAGTAGTCCATTAAAAGAGTTGGATCTTGAAACTTCTTAGGAAGGTTAAGTGGGATAGATGGTAGATGAATATGGTTTTATTTTCTCAATAAAATATTGGACTTATCTATACTATTGAAAAAGGATTTAAAAAGGCTATTAGGAGAGAAGTTTGATTGAGGGTTTGAGGTGTGTAGGAGGCAATTGGGGTTATAACATAGTTTGAAGTTAAATTTAAACATATGTATTAATACTAATAAATTTTATCCATTTTTAAATATTGTCTACATGATAATTAAACCAAGATTTGAGGTGATTTTGATTTTGAGAAGCTTATAGCCTAGTGAAGCTAGTGTGAGATTTTATGAAAGGGAGATAGAGAATGAAAAGAATGAAAATAATGGATGAGTGTGAGAAGTACAAATGTTCCAAAGGTAGAGTTGAAATAATTACAAATAATATTAGTGAATAGTAATATGCATGATAAATTCATTAAGCCTATTGAGGGAGTTAAGTACCAAGAGAAGACTCAAAAGGTTGATTGTATGAATTGATGGTTGCATGTATTAGAGTTGTAGAAGGAGCAGAGAATGATGGGATCTTTACATCATTTGGTATCAAATCAATAATGTTCATTGGGATGATGAGAAATAAATTCATCAAGCACAACTAGGTACATGTTTGATTTAGTTTTCATCTTGAGTTTTTGATTTGTTCATGAAATTGTTGAAGTAAGTGAAAGTTGAGATTGTGGTAAGCAACCCTAAAGCTAGTAAGGCTTGATAAGAGATAGAGTTATTGGAAGCTCAAGAGTAAGTCCAAGGAGAGATTGGGGAGAGAAATATGAGTCTTAGGCAAAGGACAAGAGAGTGTGAGATAGACCCAGGTGAGGTCATAGAGTGAGAGAGACCCAAATGAGGTCATGAGAGTCAAGTAGAGGAGGCTTATCAAATAGAACGAGGTCTAATCGAGACCAAAATATTAAGAGATAGATAAGATAAAGAGATATAAGAGAGAATAGGGCATGGATGAGATGATTTACTATAAAGAGAGGAAGGTGCAAGAAGACACCAAGAGGAAAGAGATGGAAAAAGAAATGATAGAGTTAAGGCATTTGTTAGATGAGTTGATGCTCATAATAGAGCTACTGAAGGGAAATGAGAACCCATATTGTGAATGGGTTATGAAGAAGAAGACAATCAAGTGGCCAATAAGGCTACAAATTAAAAAGAGGAAGATTAAATATATGAGAGAAGAAAGAGAGAAAAAAGGTTGCTTTGCAAGAAACTTAAGAGAGAGATGAAAAGACTCTGGATGAGAAACATAGTATGCAAGAGTGAGAAGCATAATGTGAAAGATGATGAAGGTGAAAAATAACTTGAATTGGATAAGATCATCTTTAATATGGGAAAAAAAGATAGTTGTATCCAGTTAGATGATGAGAAAAATAGAGCAGAAACAAATCAATTTGAAGGCCTCATTAAAGGCTTGGAAAGAGAAGTACACTTTAATAAAGAAGGTATGACATCTGATTATATGTTTTTTAATGAGATTCAAGAGAAATTATAAATAGAAATGATAACTTTAGAAATATCCTTGAATGTTTAAATGATGATGAATGAAGAAAAGGTGTAGGTTACAACAGTTGAGGTCCCCATGATAGAGGATAAAGAACATCAAGAGGAAGTATTGATGGTAGAAATGAAGCATATTAAAGATAAAGGGTCATATGTAAGTCTAAATCTCAGTGAGGAACTAGCTAGGCATCAAATTTTCTTTATTTTTCTAATAGGATTGAAGAGCATAGAATGGGAATATGAGAATCTAGATGGACCAACAATATTTTGGAGCATATATAGTCCATATGACAGAGGAAAAGGACAATGTATGAGAGCACATCAAGTGTTAGTTGATGTAATCAAGCATTGAAAGAAAAAAATCATAATTATATTTGATAGAGGAAATCATGAGAGCATAAGTAAATAATATTAGAAGCATGAAGGAGTAGCAGTAGAGAAGGAATATCCAAGGAGTAAGAACTGGAAGACCAAGAAGAAGAGCACAGTGATCTATTTGAGCTCAAATTATTTCTTTTCATGGGAGTATGATGTAGGAGCATCAATAAAAACTATGTAAATATGATCATGAGTAAAATTTTAGGTGGTGATTAAGTGTGTTTGGCCTCATATCATCCCATTTAGAAGGCATTTGAGTCATTAAAAGGGTCCTTTAGTGTGTTTTGGTAGCTCTTTGGCATTGTCCTACCAAAATGGGCATTTTAAATATTTGAATCGTGTTAGTGTGCTTAGGAGTATTTTGAGGAAATTTTAAGAAGTGACATGTTATCAAATGTTAGTATAAGGTCGTAAATGTATCTATGTGGGTGTCAAAAGGTGTCTTGTATTCATATCATGAGGAAAATTATATAACCTAAGAGTATTGAATGAAATTACCATGTCAAGATAGTTATCATAAAAGGTGGTTATCAAGAAAGTAGAGTTTGTTGTGGTATGAAGATAAAGTAGATGGATAACCTGGTGAAAAATAACCTTGATGGAATGTTTCAAAACCTTCAGGTAGGGGAAACCCCTGAGTTAGGGTTTATAAACTCAAAAGAACATATCTTGCAACCCCACTGTCAAAAATAGATGAAACTTGGTGATTTGTTAGGTTTCTATGTTCTCTAAGAGATTATGGTGGTTCTATACTAGTACAACATTTTTATGTACAATAATAAGCAATTGTGTCAAAATAGGGGTTAAGGAGGCCTAATTAAGCCTAGACAGTGATAGAAAAGGAATGAGAAAAGTGGTCCATCAAAAGTGTTGGATCTTGAAACTTCCTAGGAAGGTGAAGTGGGATAGAGGGTACCTAAATATGGTTTTATTTTCTCAATAAAAGACTATATGTGTCTATACTCATGAAAAAGACTTTAAAAAAAGGCTACTAGGAGGGAAGTTTGATTGAGGGTTTAAGAAGTGTAGGAGGTAGTTGAGGTTATAATAGAGTTTGAAGTTAAATTGAAACAAATTTATTAATCTTAAAAAAAGTTATCCATTTTTAAATATTGCCTACATGAGATTTAAACCAAGAGTTGAGGTGATTTGAATTTTGAGAAGCTTATAGCCTAGTGAAGTTAATGTGATATTTCATGAAAGGGAGATAGAGAATGAAAGGAATGAAAAGAATGGATGAGTGTGAGGTGTATAGAGGTTCTAAAGTTAGAGTTCAAAGAATTACAAAGAAGCTTAGTGAATAGGAACATGCATGAGAATAACATCAAGCCTAGTGAGGGAGTTGAGAACCAAAAGAATATTCAGAAGGTTGGTTGTATAAATTGATGGTTACATGTATTAGAGTTATATAAGGAGTAGATAATGATGGTTTATTTGCATAATTTTGTATCAGAGCAGAAATTTTCATTACGATGAGGATAAATAAAGTCATCAATCATAATAAAGTAGATGTTTGATTTAATTTTCATCTTGAATTTTTGATATGTTCATGAAAAAAGTGTTGAGGTATGAGTGAAGTTGAGATTGTGGTAAGCAGCCCTAAATTTAGTGAGGCTTGATAAGAGAGAGTGAGTTTTTGGAATCTCAAGAGTAAGTCCAAGGAGATCTTGAAGAGATAAATAGGAGTCTTAGGCAAAAGACAAGAAATTTTGAGATAGACCTAGGTGAGGTCATAGAGTGAGAGAGACCCAAGTGAGGTCATGAGAGGCAAGTAGAGGAGACTCGTCAAAGAGAAATAGGTCCAAGAGAGACCAAGAGATTGAGATATTAGTAATATAGAGAAAGATAAGATAAAATAGGGCATGGCTAAGATGAGTTACCACAAAGAGAGAAATGTGCAAGAAGATACTAAGAGGAAAGAGATGGAAAAAGAAGATAGAGGTAAGATAGCAGTTAGATGATTTGATACTCATAATAGAGAGACTAAAGGGAAATGAGAACCCATAATATGGATGGGTCATGAATAATAAGACAATCAAGTGGCCATTAAGAATACATATGAAAAAGAGGAAGATGAAATCTATGAGAGAAGAAAGATAACAGAAAAGTTTGCTTCACAAGAAACTTAACAAAGAGATGAAAAGACTTTGGATGAGAAACATAGTGTGCAAGAGTGAGCATCATAGTGTGCAAGAGGATGCAAGTAAATAATATCCTGACTTAGATAAGATCAGCTTGAATAAGGTAAAATAATATAGTTACATATAGTTAGATGATGAGAAATATAGAGAAAAAATAAATCAGTTTGAAGGCCTCATTTAAGGCTTGTAAAGACAGGTAAACCTCAATAAGGAAGATATGACTTATTATTATATGTTTATTTATGAGATTCAATAGAAATTAGAGATAGAAATAGTAGTTTTATAAAGATCCTTAAATGGTGAAATGATGATGAATCAATAAAAGCTAAAGGTTGTAGCAGTTGAGGTCCACATGATGGAGGATAAAGAACATCAAGAGGAAGCATTAATGGCAGTAATGAAGTAGATTAATGACAAAGAGTCATATGTAAGTCTAAATCTCAGTGAAGAGGCAACTAGGTATGAAATTGTCTTTGTTTTTCTTAGAGGATTGAAGAGCATAGCATGGTAAGATGAGAATCTAGATGTACCATCATTATTTTGGAGCATAGATAGTCCAAATGACAAAGGAAAAGAGCAAGGTATGAGTGCACATCAAGTGTTAGTTGATGCAAGAAAGCATTAGAAGCAAATAGGTAGAATTGTCTTTGATAGAGGCAAGCATGAGAGCATAGGTAAAGAATAATGGAAGCATGAAGGAGGAGCAATAGAGAAGGAATATCTAAGGAGAAAGAATTGGAAGAATAGGAAGAAGAGCACAATAGTCCATTTGAGCTCAAATTATTTCTTTCCATGGAAGTATGATGCATGAACATCAAGTAAAACTATGTAAATATGATCCTGAGTAGAAGTTCAGGTGGTGAGTAAATGTGTTTAGTCTCATAACATCCATTATAAGCATTTGATTCATTAAAAGGGTCTTTTAGTTTGTTTTGGTAGCCCTTTATCATTTTCCCACCAAAATGGGCATTTTGAATATTTGAATTGTGTTAGTGTGCTTAGGAGTATTTTGAGGAAATGTCAAGAAGTGTCATGTTATCAAAGGTTAGTACAAGGTCATAAATGAGTCTACGTGGGTGTAGTAAGGTGTCTTACGTGCATATCATGAGTAAAATGATATAGCCTAAGAGTCTTGAATGATATTACCATGTCAAGGTAGTTATCATAAAAGGTGGTTATCAAGATTGTAGTGATGAATATCTTATACATGATAGTTATCTCTTCAAATGGAAACAACTATGTATTTTATTTGGGTCTTTAAGAGATAATATTATAAGATAATTACATAGTGGTGGTTTAGCTGGACATTTTGGTAAGATAAAGATAATAACTTTGGTGGAGGAGAATTATTTTTTGCCAAAGATGAAGAGAGTTGCGACAAGATATGTTTCAAGGTGCAGGATATGGCAGGTGGCTAAAGGACAAGCATAAAATACATGGCTATACATGTCATTACTGATTCTAAGAGGACCATGGATAGATTTGAGTATAGATTTTATATTGGTATTACCAAACACATAAAGAGGTAATGATTCAATTTTTGTTTTTGTAGATAGGTTTTCTAAGATGGTTCATTTTATTTCATGTAATAAAACTAATAATACCACTAGAGTTGCATAACTATTTTTTAAGGATATTGTGAGATTGTTGGTGTTCCAAAAATTATTACAATAGGAGACACAAAATTTATAATTCATTTTTGGAGAAAGTAATGGAAGAAGTTCGGGACTAAGTTACAATTTAGTAGTGCATACTAGCCCCAAACAAATGGACATAGATAAGTTGCAAATAGGAGCTTGGTAGATTTGTTGAGATGCATAGTCGTAGAGAATCTCAAGCAATGAGATTTAGCTTTACCACAAGATAAGTTTACATATAATAGGTCATTGAACATATCAATAGGAAAATTATCATTTTAGATTGTTTACGAGAGAAATCCTATGGATGTTTTAGATGTGGCATAATTACCAATTATGAAATGAGTTAGTGATGATGTAGAAGCATTTGTAGAACATATATAGCAGTTGCAAGAAGAAATAAGAATAAAATTATAGGAAAGTAATGAGAAATATAAAGCAAAAACAAATGTCAAAAGAAGGTCAAAAATATCTGAAAAAAGAGATTTAGTGATAGTTTACTTGATGAAAGATATATTTCCAATAGGCACAAATAATAAGTTAAAGTACAAGAAAATTAGACCATGCAAAATTGTGAAGAAAATCAATGACAATGCTTATGAGGTGAGTTTACCATAGAATTTTGATACCTCTCCATTGTTAATGTATTAAATTTATATGATTTATATGAATAAGATGTGAAGGTGAATAATATGAATAAGTTGTCAGGGATCTAGAACAACAAACGTGCTCTGATTCCACCTCCTAGGATCTTGCTCCTCAGAAAGAGCACAGTATGATTACCAAATATAAGCAATTGAATATGCGGAAATAACCAAAAACACAAGTAACTAGAATTCACCAATAGCACAGAATATGAGAGACAATACACTATCTTGTATTAACACTAACAGAAAAGAATACAACAAAGAGCCGCCACACTCTTTCACCTTACAGAGATTCGCCACACCTCAAGTGTTCAGTAATTCTTCTCACACACACTCTCCTACACAAAAAACGGTCCCAACAACCAACTCACACACAGAATTGGTGTTCACCTCACCAACCAGTCAGTAATAACCCTGCCGGTACATCAAGCACTCTATAGCACTTCAAGCTGATCTCTCATGAACCTGCAACCTGCAATTCAAAGACCAAACTTACATGTAGATCCCAAATGAGCTTGCAACAACCTGCAACTCACAGATCTTACAACTAGAAGGAACTCTTCCTTTCTATCTCATGCTTATACAATACATGCCAATGGGTCTATAAATAGATCCCCAACTCAAACAATAACTTAGACTCTTAATTTAGACAATTGTCCTCGCAGCACAAGACTCTAACTGGTCTCAACATGCAAACTCTTCGTTTACTTAACTAACTGTCCATGAAAGGAGCAGTTCTGGAACACACAGGCGACCAACGTCGGTCCCTGCTTGTCTGGTTCTGCCGACGTCGGCCGACTTCCTGCCGTCGCCGGTGGCCTTCTTCACTGGTCTCTGCCGTCGTCGGTCCTGCTGCCGACGCCGGTTCCTGTAGAACTCAACAACCATCTGTTCCTCAGTTTGCAAAAGGTTGAAGCTTTTAGCTCCACAACCTAACAATCTCCCACTTGGAGATAAACAGCTGCAACCTGTACATGTACCTGTACACCGTCTAGTTTGTTACCTTGGCTATGTATCCATCTTCAAAATCACCCTTGAAGACCAACCGCCACAAAATCCATGGTGCAAAACCTGTCATCCAAATTCCTTGCCACATCCGCATCTACAACCATGTAGAAAAAAGAACTTGACCCTGCATAGCATGTGCACCTGCTGTTGGTCCCACTGAACTGCCCTTCAGTATTACTTTCCCGGATTGACTCCAAACTTGTGATAACTCCCACTGCTTGGGAAAACTCAGGTTTAGTACATACCATGCACTCAACCTCATTATGTGAATCAAGACACCTGTTCATAGAACTGTCCAACCATCAGCGTGCAAACCGGTTTCACACAATCATCCTGAAGCAAAGTCAACATATGACCTACCATGTCTCTAGAACACACTCATGCCAAAGAATCTTGCTGCTCCCAGATTCTCCATGACAAACACCTGAACTAGCTTTACCTTTAGTTCAGCAATACCTGTATATGTAACCCTGCAACAAGCACATCATACAGAAATAGGATAGTGTAGCTAATACTATCCAACCTGGTAAAGAGAAACACAATGAACAAACCTCCATTGCTCTGCAGCTAATACAAGATCAAATACCCTGATCTTCCATCTCACGTATCTATTTTCGCTCTTCTTCATCCTTAACATCCATTCGTCTCTCAGTGCTTACTTCTAGCTGGCAACACTACCCAAAACCCCTGTTTGGTTCTCCTCCAAGGAATCACATCCTCATTCATGCCTAGCTCCCACTATTTCCTGGATCTACCTGTTCTGCTTCTTCAATAACTTCCTGGTCCTATGCCATAAGTGAGCAACAAGTAGTGCAAAGAAGGGAAATGATGAATTTAAGAACTTACTTACACCTTCAGTCCTCCATATGGGCGCTTGAGACTCCATGACAGCGTGCTGTCCACCCAAAAATTCATCTCAGTGACCGATGCCGGTCACATCTCAGTCTACAGCCGACCGATGTCGGTTCCCTGCGACTGCCTCTCTGCCGACATCGGTTTTCCCTGGCCGACGCCGGTCTCTGTCTTCCTCGAGTCACCGACGTCGGGCTGCACATAGCCGACATCGGTCCCTGTCTGGACACTGACGCCAGTTTTCCTGCCGACGTCGGTCTCTGTGTTTTTCTTGTGAGACCTGACTTTTTCCCACGAGCTCCTTTTGGATCAAACCCTTGTCCAAAACACCCTTGCTCTGCTCAGAATTCCTCTGCATCTTGTGCTGAACTCTGTCCGTCACTTTCTCCTTGAAAACCAAGGCTTTCCTGTTCTTGTCACTAACATCGGATTCCTTAAGAAACCTAACCTTCTTCTTCTGCATACAGAAATCACGATCCATGCCTTCCAAATCTAAAAGCATATCCTTTGACTCAAGAACCAGCATCTCCTTCTTATCTATGTGACCAAGCTTATCAAGCCACATCTCTGAATCTACAGCTGAAGTAGATAACCCAGAAAGAGAATCAGTAAAACAAGTAGATAGATAAAGCGTACCTACTTTCTTACCTCTAGTTACAACAAGTGTACCCTTGGTAACCTTCCAAGAGTCTGCTGCGAGAGTTACTGTGCAACCCTCTTCACCCAAACTTCTAACAGAAATCAGATTTCGCTTCAGAACTGGGACGTGCATGACCTCCTTTAACACCCATGTGTTACCTGTCTGCAGTTTCAGCTTCACTTTGCCTTTGCCAACAATCTGACAAGGCTTACCATCCCCTACACAAATTTCTCCAAAATCTCCCTGGACATACTCATGAAAAAATTCCTTATGTGGGGATGCATGAAAAGAGGCACCAGAATCTAATACCCAAGATTCTACTTTATCCAAAGAACATACTAGAGCATCCTGTGCAACGTAACCTGCAACATCTGCTTCTTCTTCATGTTCTTCATGCTGATCTGTACCCGATCTGCAATCTCTCTTTAAGTGCCCTTGCTTTCCACATTTCCAGCAGGTTATTCTGCCATACCTGGACTTGGATCTCTTGCCCGTCTTCGACCTTGATCTCCCACGCTCTATCTTCTCTCTTGGCCTTCCTCTTCCTTCAACACTCAAAGCATCTCCAGATGATTCACCTGTGCTTTTCCTGCGTATCTCTTCATTCAAGATCACACTCACAATATCATCCACTTTTAAGACTTTTGAAGGAGACACAGTATTAGAAACTGCCATTACCAAACCTTCCCAACTTTCAGGTAATGAACACAAGATTAAGAGAGCTCTTATTTCATCATCAAATACAATATTGACTGAACTTAACTGGTTTACTAAACCATGGAAATCACTAAGATGGCTATGAACAGATCCACCTTCCAACATTTGCAAATTAAATAAACGCTTCATAAGAAATACCTTATTCGAAGCTGAGGGTTTTTCATATAAATTTGCCAAAGATTCCATCAACTCCACCGTTGTCTTACACTGTGATAAGCTGGAAATCACAGATGATGCAAGACTCAATCTAACAGATCCCAGAGCCTTCCGATCAAGAACCTCCCATTCTTCATCTTTCATATCCAAGGGTTTGCTAGCAACCCCACCCAACGGTAAGTACAAATCTTTCTGATACAGATAGTCCTCAATCTGCATCCTCCATAATTGGTAGTTCTTGCCATTGAACTTTTCCATTCGTAGTTGACTGCTTTCTATCATTGCTCAACTCCCACTCAAACAGAAACCCTGTGAGTAACCTGTAATCAAAACACACTACCCAGATCTACACCAATCTGTTAGTATCCCAACCAAAAGCTCTGATACCACTTGTTGGTATCAAGCTTAAGAACCTACAACCAAGGCTCTGATACCAGTTGTTGGGGGTCTAGAACAACAAACGTGCTCTGATTCCACCTCCTAGGATCTTGCTCCTCAGAAAGAGCATAGTATGATTACCAAATATAAGCAATTGAATATGCGGAAATAACCAGAAACACAAGTAACTAGAATTCACCAATAGCACAGAATATGAGAGACAATACACTATCTTGTATTAACACTAACAGAAAAGAATACAACAAAGAGCCGCCACACTCTTTCACCTTACAGAGATTCGCCACACCTCAAGTGTTCAGTAATTCTTCTCACACACACTCTCCTACACAAAAAACGGTCCCAACAACCAACTCACACACAGAATTGGTGTTCACCTCACCAACCAGTCAGTAATAACCCTGCCGGTACATCAAGCACTCTATAGCACTTCAAGCTGATCTCTCATGAACCTGCAACCTGCAATTCAAAGACCAAACTTACATGTAGATCCCCAATGAGCTTGCAACAACCTGCAACTCACAGATCTTACAACTAGAAGGAACTCTTCCTTTCTATCTCATGCTTATACAATACATGCCAATGGGTCTATAAATAGATCCCTAACTCAAACAATAACTTAGACTCTTAATTTAGACAATTGTCCTCACAGCACAAGACTCTAACTGGTCTCAACATGCAAACTCTTCATTTACTTAACTAACTATCCGTGAAAGGAGCAGTTCTGGAACACACAGGTGACCGACGTCGGTCCCTACTTGTCTGGTTCTACCGACGTCGGCCGACTTCCTGCCGTCGCCGGTGGCCTTCTTCACTGGTCTCTGCCGTCGTTGGTCCTGCTGCCGACGCCGGTTCCTGTAGAACTCAGCAACCATCTGTTCCTCAGTTTGCAAAGGGTTGAAGCTTTTAGCTCCACAACCTAACATAAGTATATTGGCAACAACAAGTACCAAAGAAGAAATAAAAATGGTGTAGGCTCTGGATAAGAAGACAATGAACATAAGACAAAGAAGTTATAACAAGTATTTGGTACAGTGAGAAGGATTACAGCACGAAGACAACACTTGGATTTTATAATGAGAGCTAAAGAATATTGATAAGAACAAATGGTAGTAGTAAAATCAGAACAACTCGCAAGAGTTGATTTGTTTTCAACAAGAGGATAATGATGCAAATAATGAGGCAAAACTTTTGGAGGTCACAACTTTTGATTCATAGCTTCATTTGAGCTCTCCTTCACACTAAAATGATTGTGTTGAAAGTTGAGATGCATCCATAACCCACCCTATCAAGTTATATATGTTTCTGATATTTTTTAGAGGCCATACATGACCATGTGAGGGTTCAAAAATGCATTTTTTTTATTTTTTTCAAAATTTTATTATTTTTATAAATTGTGTATTTTTGTAACTGAATGTGAAATTTGGTTGAAATTAATCTATTAGGTTTATTTTTGTGTTTACTATATTTTTGTAGATTTTTAGGGTTGTGCATGTTTGCATGTGAAACTTATTTAAAATAGTAGCTTCTTAAAATAGCAGGTTGAGTTTTTTATTTTTTAAAATTTCAAATTTTGCATGCCAACTCCAATTCTATGTTGAGGTTTATTTATGCATGGTTTGTAATTATTTCAATGATTCAATATGAATCAATACAAATTATTGTTTCAGATTATGTGCCTAGTTATTTTTTTGGTCCTAATAATATTCAGGTTCATTAATTTGACACACGAAAAATAACAAAAGTAGAGAGAAATTTATAAAAATAAAGTAGTCACCATAAGGTAGAATACCTTTCAATCGTTAAGATATTAGACCATTTCTAATATGTTATGCCAATGGATAAAAAAACATATAAAATTTTGATGGAAGATTGTTTCTTCTTTCTAACATGTGCATCCTTAGAAAAATAATTGATTTTAAATCAATAGATGTCTTGAAGCACACATATTATTTGAGCTTATAGGATACCTATGTCCGTCCAAAACATGGATTTTTACACCAACATTGTGAATATTCTTGACTTTTAAACATTTTTAATAGAACTTGATAATATAAAAAAAGTATTTTAAAAATTAATTGCATGATTGGATGAATCATGGCAATATAGCAAACACACTTTAATGAAAAACAAAACAATTGTTGAAAATGCCTTCTGTTTAATCTACAACTCCATGCCCTATGTGCCTAAAAATCACATCAAACAATCTATGGACATCCATCAAAGTATGAAGACAATTTTTGAAAACAAAAATCTATATGAAGAAAAAATGACATGATATGGAAACTAGTAGTACAATGAATTTATGGAATAAAAAATAATAGGTAATAGTTAATCATAAGAATATAATAGATTTTTATAGATGACTGATCTTTGTAAATGCTAATTAGAAATTATTGTTGACTTGACTGGAACTCAGAAAATGGATGAAGATTCAAATCAGAACTAGGAAGATTGATTTGGTTGATCAAGCTAGGTAGGAGTGATGGAAAATGTTATGGAATAGGTGGAGTGTATATCATAATGAGATTTAATGGGAATTGATATTGACTTTATTCCATGCCATGGCTTTAATTTGGCACATAATTGGTAATGGGTTTTGGTGGTGGATTTAATGTGAAGGGATTTATTAGAATAAATATTTTAGAATTATGCATCACAAAGGTGAAAATTTGGTTGGGAAAATTTCAAAACTTTTTTTTGGGGGTTAAAAAGGAACAAATATTGGATGGATGGGTTTTAATTTTTAATTTATTTGTCAAAATTAATTTATATAAATAATTTTCCACATAGTGTTTATATATGATGTACAGGTATTTTTTTTAAAATCTATTTTATTGAATGCAAAAAAAATGATATATATCTTTTTGACAATAATGTGAGATTCCTATGTAACATATACATTAATCTATGACCCTCTATGTTAGGGGTCTCAACCACTAGCCCCCTTTTCATATCCTCTTCAATCACATTTAGTATCTAGTGGACGTTAATACCTTAATTAGTTTTAAAATTTGATTACTATCTTTCATTTAGATTTTTATTTTTAAAAACATCTAACTAGATAAATGTTGTATAGTTCGACACATTCAAGATGAATTAGAAAGACTATCTAGCATAAGCTAAACTTGATTTTTGTATGACCGACCATATATTTAATTATAAAATGTAATATTTTTTTTAATGACTGAATCAAATACACAAAACTATCAAAAAATGTAAAGGGGTATTTTTCATATATAAAGAGAGAATATAATGTTTTCTTCTTTCTACAATGAAACTATACTAACATTTTAAAAACAATGTTAATTAAATACAAATGATAAAAGAATCATGGCAAGTAAAGAAGATCATCAATTTTTGTTCTTGGTGGTCAGCTTGATAAGAAAACATCGTTATTATATTTAGAGGCATGTGGTGTAAATAGGAAACATCATAAAGAGAACTCAGATTAATAAAGTTTTAAACTGGGGCGATTTTCAAGTTTTTTTTTTCTATTATAATATAAGTTATATTCTACATAAAATGATCTTTCTTTTCCATAGAAAATAAAAGAGAAAAAATTTGATTTTTGCAATCTATGTAGACTATGTGAATGCCATAATATAGAACAGGCATAATATATCTCAAAGTAAGAATAATCCTAAGCATGGTAGATAATAATAAGTTCTCATTTACTTGTTTCAAACCAAATAGAGTCTATATTATGCCCTTAACCTATAGTGCATCTAGAGATATGTGTGGTTGACTTGTGGCTTACACAACTTCATATTATCTTATTGTATTTCTTGATGCGCTTAGTATGGTCAACCTATAGAATAACCATTGTTAATTAGAGTATAAATAAGGAGGTAGTGGTTAGTATTTTATCATCATATTGTGAATTATATTCTTATTACATGATTGTGAAGGTTGCCTGCTCGAAGTGGCTTAGTCATAATATTAAAATATTTTGCTCTTTCACTAATTATTATTTTTCACATGCTTATTTTATTCTCAATTCTACGATATATAATTCTATTATTACAAATCATCTAAGTAATTTCATTACAAGTGGTATCAAAGCTTCAATTTGGGAAAGTTTTTGCGGTGCATTTTTTCAAATCTAGCATGTTGAGCATTAGAAATTTGAAAAACATAACTTGTGATATGAGAAGAATTGAATTTTTCATCACCACAATTTTTTTTGTGAGGTTTTTTTACAAGTAAGAAAAAATACCAGTAAAAAAATATAGAATTTTTTGTACCTTGTGCAAATTAGTAGTCATTGGATTCATCTTTGTGAGATGATCGCAATGGTATATTCTATCGGTACACTTTTTTGGGCCAAAATTTTTTACCCTTATGTGCATTAGCATTCATTGCATTCATCTAAGTGAGGTGATCACAATAGTATCATCTATCAAAATACTTATTTTTTGGGGTTGCAACCCTCCTAAGGTTTGTACATGGATGGGCCTAACACTTATGGACATGTGATAGGGAAAAAATGCCCAAAACTCCTTACTAAGATGACATGAAATCTAAAACTTTAGATTCAATATTTTAGAAGTAGCTCAACACTTTCATTTAGATTTACATGGCATGGTGAAAAAATATGATCTCTATGTGGTTTAATGGGAAGTCATGGGGATGAAAGGGGATATGAATGGATTGAGGGATCAATTGCAACAAATAAATAGGAAATTAGCTAACTTAGTAGCTCAACCTTTTCAAAATAACTCCACCACTATAGTTTGGGTCTCCCAATCCAAACAATTCTTTTACTAATCTGGGCATGAAGCTGATGTTACCAAAAGTTGACTTGCACAAGTTTGATGGTAAGGATCCACTCATATGGCTTAATCAAACTGAAAATTGATTTGATCTACATCAGACTCTGTGTTTACATAAGGTGGTCATGGCTTCTCTATATCTAGAACTTGAGAAATTCATTTGGTACCATTAGTTGTGAGCTCAAAATAAAAATAAGGGTGTCCAATTTCATGGTTGGTATTTTTTGAAGAGTTGCAACTCCACTATTGTAACAATGTATCTAAAAACTACTTAAACCAATTAGACAAGCTACACCAAATAGGGACTATAAAGGATTACATTCGTCAATTTCAAAATCTCTCCTTATGTGTGACAAACATCACTAAGGAAGATCTAACTGGCCTATTTTTGGGTGGCCTCAAAGATGACATCCAATTGGAGGTTGACATGTTTCATCCCATAATGTATCTAAAGCCATTCTAAGGGCACACATGGATGATAAAAAAGATTTGATATGATGAAGAACTTTCACTAATGTCTATGAATGTACTTTCCTAACACCATCATTTCCATAGCCTACTAGATGACCCCTCAATAAATTGAATAAAATCATGCAAAAGGTTTGTGTTTTGGCTATGATATCAAATGGAGCAAAGGACATCAATGTGCTAAAAAAACTTTTTTTACATTGAAGGTGCCAATGAGTAAGAAAAGGATGATGAGGATTTAGGTGCAAGTTTGGAAGAACCTGAGGATGAATCTGAAGATTCTCAACCTACTATTTATTATCATACACTTTTAGGCATTAGTACTCCTCAAAATCTTAAGGTGGTGGATTTCATCAAGAAACAAAAGGTGACTATGTTGATTGACTATGAGAGTACACATGACTTCATCAACGATAACTAGCTACTCATTTGAACTATTTCATTTACCCAACTCTAAAATTTAAGACCATGATTGTAGATGGTGGTACCATAAACTATTAAATAAAATTGCATAGCATTAAGATTTCTATGGAGACTGCTCTTTATATTCCCCTATGTTTGTTATTCTCATGGGAGGAGGTGACATTATTTGAGAGTGTAGTGGCTCACCACTTTCAGCACTATTGAGATGAACTTCCAATAACTATTCATGAGGTTCCATTCAGAAGGTAAGACCTTTGAATTGTGTAGATTATAGGATAAATATCCATAACTATTTAGTTATCATTAGATGATGAAGTTTCTTAGAAAAGGTGATGAGGGAAATGTGCCATGTATATTTTCCATAGAGGTTCAATCAACTAAGGAGTCTACACATCTTGATTTGCAAAGAGTGTTGGATGACCGATATATTATTTTTGGTGACATGTCAAAAGGACTTCCTCCAAGCCACATGCATGATCATGCCATTAGGTGCATTCCATGAAGTATACCACCTAAAATTAGATGTTACAGATATCCCTATGTCTAGAAGAGTGAAATCAAAAATATGGTAGAGGAGATGTTGGAGGTAGGAATCATCTGATATAGTCAAAGTGAATATTCCTCCCTGGTGGTCATGGTGAAAAATAAGGATGACACTTGGAAGATGTGCTCAAACTACAAAGAACTCAACAAGTAAACCATAAAAGATAATTTTTATATTATAATAATTGATGATTTTCTAGATGAATTTAATGGTGTTATTTAATTTACCAAGTTATATCTTCATTTGGGGTATCATCAGATTCAAATCCATGATGAGGACATACCTAAAATAAGAGGCAACTCTTTATTTTACAATGTTGATATATGTCGGTTATGGTCCCGACAATAAGAGGCAACTCCACTTAGGTTACCATTGGAAGGTTGATTTTATGGAAGAGAATTAATAGTACATAGATCTTACATACATCTATTTTAAATACGTTGAAAAATATCAATTCAATTATTTTATCTTGAATTTTTCACATACCACATTGATTAATAACTCGATCATCTTCTCTATAATTTTCCCACTCACTAGTGACAAATGGCATCAAATATGATACAACATTATGTCTCGGTAAAATAATATTATTGATAAAAATGGGATCCAAACTCCACCATATGGAAAATATATTATGATTTTTCACATGACTTACTACATAAAAAAGTAAAAACATCTAAGTGATGGCTAAATGGAGTAAAATTTAAGGTTTAACATAATTATGAACAACTCACTAAATTACAATGACTATCAACATGATAATTGATAATCATGAATAGTAATATAAGGGGACACAATGCATGAAATCAACAAATATTAAAATGTGCTTTAAAATTTTCCCATTATTATTATGCCCAAACATGCTTTCTAGTGTTTAGTTGAGCCTTCAAATTCATTTACCAAATACAAAATATTCATTCCATAATCAGCCAATCATATTGTGCTTCATCCTCCTTAAAAGTTAAGGTTATGCTTGTGTCCTTCATATACATACACACATAAATGATATTAAAAATAACTAATACATGTCTCCTATAATTTCAATGAAAATGAGTCCCACACATGTGTAGTAATTATGGTGCAACTATGTTCCAAAATAATTTAACATATATATCTTATAGAGAGATTAGAAGCAAAAAATATATGAAATTGTATATAATTTGGGCTAATTGACCAATGCATATTTTCACAAAATTATCCATTTTCAAGAGAATAAAAAGCTAATTTTATCTAAATGGATAAGATTAGCCACTAAAATTACCCATGGTGGCCAAGGCAACTAAGACTATTTCACATCATCACTCCTTTGATTTGACAAGATGTTAGTGCCTCTTGTAGGTAATTATGCTACCAACATAGGAAGAGTGGAAATTAATAATTTAAGCCTTGGCATGATATTATTATCCAACATCAACACTATTTTATGTTTACAAAAGGATTTGATCCTTGCAATAAAGCACTACCCAGATGGGTTAAGAATGCCTAGTTAATTGATTGGTAATTCAAAACACCCCTCCTTAGATAAATCAAGAATCCCTTGATAAAATTACTCAATTTTTCAAGGATAAAAAAATTTCATTCTATAGGCCATATCATCACCCAAAAATATATGGATGATTCCACCTCAATCACTTTAACTGTCAGCACAAACTGACACCTTCTTACACAATATCAAGTACATACAAGTCTAGAAGATGTTGTTTATGGTGGGAAGGAAAAAATATGAGTTGAAGTACCTACATATAGATTAGATTGAATATATTTTTTCAAAATAATAAATCTTCAAAATAACAAATGTTAGGTACATAAGTGATTCTCTCCCCTCCATATGTGGTGGATGCAAATTCCTAGACTAATTTTCATCAATCTCCTATCATACAGTCAATAGTCTATCCATTCTAAAATGACTCAAGAGTGACCTAAAAAAATAGAAATACCTATTTACAGGAGTTTAATTAATCCTCCATAATTAAAGAGACACACCAAAATGGAAAACAAGGATTCTCAATAAAGTTCCACATAATATGCATCAGTGAACCCTCTTCTAATACTAAATCAAATCAACCATATGCTCTAGGGATCATATTGATAAGATGAAGGGGTTTGTTTCCCCAAAAGAGCCTGCCAAAAGTAGGGCATAGACTAGGTCTCACCTATAAGCTAATGGCACACTCCCTACATATAATAATCACATTGAAACACTTGGAATCACACCATTATTTAATTTAGTAATGTATACCTATTATAATGACCATTATGGATAATTGAAAAGGCACCTGATTCATCAAAGTTGATAGGTTCTACCATGTTACATAAATTGAAGGTCACATTCTATCACTATGTATAAGTAGTAGGATCTAATATATATTTAGCCATTAACAAAAAAATTTCAATGTTGGATAAGGATAGTATCTTGTATTCAGTATCCTAATGTATACTTCAATCCTTGACAAACCAAAACACACCCAGAACGTTCAGTTTCATGTGGCAAACATTCCTTATTCAAACTATACATTTTAGTTACCCAAAACATTAATGGAGATTTGAAAGAGTGGTGAAAGTTTGATCCATGTCATACTTAGTAAGTAGATTACATTCATAGATAATTAAGGCATTCCCACTCATTTTTAAATCCCTTATTTCAAAATATCTTCTCTAAATTTAATGAGCTAAGTTACAACATGGGATCGGCATTAGTAGTTCTTTTTTACCTCTTATAGTCTATGTAGAACTAAGAGTGCCACAAAGACTCTATCTATTTTTTTCCTTGTAACACCCTTTAACTATTGATGCAACTTTGTGATTTATCCAAGCATCTAAATTAATACATTGTGGATATCATGACTATCTTCCCTTTGTCTTAAATTTTACTTCTTAAAAAAAATATAACATGGTGTGTTTTGTGCTTTCTATAAAACAGTAGGGGTCATTTTTTTTATAATTTAGTTGTTAAATATATTTTTATCCTCACTCTTTTTGTGTATCACCACATTTATTTATGTATTTTATCATTCTCTTTGTTCTATTTTTTTTTTTAAAGTTTTAGTTGGATTAGGAATCAACCTTTTGATGTTAGAAGATACCCTGCAAATAGGTACCACATTGTAGGATTTCCATAAATATGTTAATCCATGGTAGACACCATTACAGAATAATTTTAGCCATAAAAAATAAGAAATGAGGATTCCAACAATCACATGATGGTCATAAGAATGAAAAAAGGGTATTTTATAAAAGAGGAAGAGATAACATGCATTATTTAAAATTAAAATAACCCTTTGTTGATCTTGCATCTGGAACCCAAACCCAATTAGATTAGGACATATCAAAGGGTATGGAAAGACTCAAGCATGTTAAATGAAGATGATCCACTAGAACATTAGGGATATTTATGACCCCTCAAAAAATTATTATTTGTTAAATATAATCCAATTATAATGATCTTCCTATAAACCAAACTAAATAATGATATGAACATGCAACAAAAATATCACTATAATGATCCTCTAGGAAATCTAATAAATGAAACTAAAGAATTGATAGTTTGAAGATTATTTTGAGATTCTATATGGTAAATTTTCATTGCCTTTAGAATAATGTCAATAAGGAAGAGTGTTAAAAAATATATACTTATTCATTAGAAAAAAAACTTTGGAGGAAGTCAAAAGTTGTAATATTTGACATGGTAGTTGATTACACTTTAGGATTGAATGGATTTGTGATGTTATTTTTAGCCTTTTTAGGATTCCTTATGAGATTATATATTTGGTGTGGTTTACGATTCAAGGGATTCTAAATCAGTTTTAAATTTTTAAACTCAATATTTTTATCCCTTATTATCCAAAATAAATACTTGTTGGCCAAAGCATTTTAGACCCATATCTAGTGAAACACAATCTAAATCTCATTTCCAAATCAATATCAAACAAACTTAAAATTGTCATTTTAAAGCTAATTTATTAAGAACAAAGACAAATTATAGGCTGGATAGTGGTTTATCAAGAGACCATTCACCATCTATCTTTGAACAAAAGTAAATGTATGCTCATATAGTTGCACATTGTGAAAGCTTACAACCAAGCGTGTTAGTTTTCCTAGATGAGTCCTTGAGAAATTTTGAATTTGATAATGAGTATAGGACTTGGGTAAATTGTTTCTACTCTATTCATTAATTCTTCATCTTAATTTATAGATCCCATGAAATCTTATTTTGAGCTTCAAGTGGCCTCAAATAAGGAGACATGTTATTTTCATACCTCTTTATTATCAAGGTATAATGTATGGGTAAGTACCTAAAGAAATACAAGCCTAGAAGTAGATCAAAAGAGATTAAATATCCATCAATGGGGATTACCCAAATGTACCTACAATTTTGAGATGACATTTTTATTCTTTTATTTGTTTTTATAGGATTTTTATGAGATTGGAAATATTTTGAATGATTATGAGAAAGCATCTGGAATGAGAATCCACAAAGGTAGTTCTTCTTAAAAAAATGTTCTTCAATGTTTAGTCTAATGAGTAAGTTTTTTTACATAAAGATTTAAGTTTTGAAAGAGTATAAATTTTGAATTTTTACCTAGGCTTCTCCAAGCAGTTCCAAAAATCATGTTTTTAATCCCATCCTCAGTGAGATTTATAGTAAAATTTCTTATTGAAATGGAAATGATTTTTCTAGTTAAGTAGTCTCACTCTCCTCCAATCTATCCTTTAGGATATTCTACTCAATATGTTCCCTTTATTGCATACACCTATTGGATTATAAACCAAACAAGAAGTATCATGTGATCTTTCAGTTGTAAAGATATAAATGAAACCCAATATTTTATTTATTTTCTATTGACAAGGTTTATAATCCCACCAAAATATACTAGTACACAAAGTGTAAATAGTGCCACAAATAGGGTCATATTTGTGTTGGAAATCCTCTTCTTTTATGTTTTTCATGGTGAATAGTTGAATAATTTTCATTATTTTTAGAGGTTGAAAGGTGGCACAAACATTAAGAAATTAAACATTTATAGTTGCTCCACATTTGTGTGACATTAGTGTGAACTTTTCCCCACTCATAACTAATATAAATATAATTTGAAATATCTAAATAAATAAATATAATATATATTTTTTGTAATTAAAAATAATATATATTCTATTGTTAACTATTTATAAATATATTAAATATAATTAATGTGCTTATACAATTTTATATTATCATTTATAATAATATACATATTATGTTAATGTATATTATATTTTATTATAATATTTATTTGTTTATTTAATAATTTAGGTTTATAATAAATGTAATGTAAATGAAATATTTGAAAAAATAATAAATGTTTTAATTGAATAATCAAAGAAGACAAGATATAAATTTGATTTGTTTTATATAATATTGTTTCTGATGTAGTAATAAAGGGTCCCTTCCAAATTATAAAATAAATAACTATTAAATAAATACATCCTAAGTGTCCTTAGTCATTGTCCTCATCCTCCTCATCCTTATCATATTCCTTTTCATACCATAAGCAATCCTTCTCTTCCTCCTCCTTGATGACAAATGATCTTTGAGCCTGCAACTACATTATGATAAAATTATATAAGTTTTTTTTAATTTATAATTTACATAGTTAAACAACATATGTCTTACCAACACAAATTCAATATCATGGACCTGTTTGTTAAATGTAGGTGTGTTCCATTACATGATTTATAATTCTACATAGACTTGATGTGTTGTGGGTTTGTCACAATGCACTTCCTGTAACAATAGTTATATGATAAAATTAGATGTATAAATAGTTTATGTATAAGAACTTATATAAATAAAAAAATAATTGTAAAATAACTTATATACAATTTTCAAATTTGTTAGGAAGCTCATCTAGGTTTCATCACCCCATGCCATGAGTCACCATACCTCATCCCCTTTTTACTCTCATTTTATAACCCTTTAGCTAGTTATTTTTTTCTCTACATTAATTTCAATATTTTTAAAATATTTTATTTAAAAAAAATTAAATATCATTAATTTGGTTAACTAACCCATAACCATATCAATGTTCTCTTTTATCCATTCATCACACAAACCATTACATGTGTCTCTATTTATTTCAATAGGTTGAATATTTATCTTCTCTTCATTAGTGTGTCCTTGGTATTGAACCTAAAAAATATAGATATGAAAATTTATTGAAAACTATAACATTAAAAAAATTGTATTTATGTAACATAATTACCTTAAAATGCCCCTTTATTCTTATAAATACTTATGATGCTTATTTTTTAATTAAACTATTATTTTTCTTGGCACTCCCAAAGTATTGAATAATAGTGACCATCTTTATGTATTGTTTTACTAGTATTTTATATTAGTATAGATGTAAATATGAATAAAATAATTTTCAGACTCTGTCAACTATTTTTATTCAAATACATAAAATCCAAAAAAATGGGTGCCAAATATATCATAATTTATTTAACATTTATAAATAAATAAATAGAAAATAGAAAAACTATTAAAATGATAAACTAAAATAAGTGTAGACATATAAATCTAGTCATATGTACTTGACAATGTTAATTCTTAACCCATTCCAAACCACATGACTCACAGATAATTACATGACTCTTATTTTCCATTCCTTTAAGACATTCATCTATATGTGGGATAAACCCTTTGTTTGTCATCACTATTTCACATAACTTTCAATGTTAAATGCTCAAGTTATCTAAAATAACCTTTAAATTATTTTTAATAGTGGATAAATATCTCTTATTTCCTTGGACAAATCTACCCTAGGAAACATAAGGGTGCAGTGTGTCATTGTGCACTTAGGTCGATCACAACCTACACCAAAAAATGGATAGCTTTCAAATTTCAAATAAATCTTTTGGGTATTCATGCACATTTCATAAGGTTGGCTAAAGTAAATGGCCAAAATATTCATTTATAAGTACATGGCAATATTCATTCATTATCTACACTTACTATTTCACTTGGAATAAGAATTTACACTTTTTAGACTAATAAAATATGCCCTATTATATCCAAATTATACATTATTCATAAAGAGAAACCATAAGCCAAGTCAAAAGCCCTCTAAATCAAGTCAAGATCTATCATTTTAAGTATCAAAGCCATTTTATAGTTGCATACATACAATCAAAGGATCACAATTGCACATTCATTATAGGTAGGAGAACTACATGGTCTTGATTTTGCTCCTTGGAGTATTGGATACAGAGGTAACAATCAATCATCAAAGGGATGATTGAGGTCATCTCAACCCATTACACTCCCATATTTTTCTTGTAATTTTTCAATCTATCAAATTTACCTATGGGTTTCAAAGGCAAGAGAAGACAAAAAATGAATGTTTCGTAACTCGACCCTAAATTATATACCTCAAATTTCTCATCATCTATAATCACAATATGAGTAGTGATCAATTTCTATGCATAGTCAACCTAGACAAGTCCTTATTCAATAAACTCATGCACAATGCATTGTTATCCTCATATATCAGACCTATCCAAAAATAAATTATTCTTCTACCTCTATTTTATGGGTTCTAGATTCATATTTTATCTATCCTTTATTGTATGTGGTATATCACAGTCAATTGATTTGAGTTTGTAGACAACCTATTAGAGCACATGACACTTTTTTCCACTTACGATATATCTTTCTAGATGTTGTTTCTATTCCTTATCTTAATACTAATATTGCATAGTCACCTCTTCTTATTTTCATAGTAAAATAGATAAAATAGTCAACATAGATCATTGTGAAAACTAATTATAGTCAACATAGATCATTATGAAAACTAAGTATATATCTCCTTAGTATTTTCCCAAAATACAAACTTTTTATATTTAGTATTTTTTTAAAATTAGAATAATTGAATATTGTATATCTTTAACATTCTTGTATTTCTATTTTTACACCTATATATAGCTAGAAATTCTTAATACACTTAATATTTTATAAAATATAAGGTAAAACATATTAGCAAACTCAAGCCTTTGTTTACATACTTCTAATTTCTAATTTTATTTTTGTTTTTATTTTTTTCATAGATATTGTGTTATAGTATTTTTAAAAATCATAGGAGTTGTCATTATAGACAAATTTATTGTCTATTGTACCTGCATTTTGGTTTGAAGGGTATATCCCAAATACTCAATCTATTAAATAACACTATATATAGATTTTAGATTCCACATACCTCATAGTATATCAAAAACACCTAGGATTTTATTTTCAATCATAGGAAACCTTCATATATTTATTATTTTAGTGCACTATTAAGTGGTTAGCCATGGTAAATTACTCTAAACGTACCCCCATGAGGCTATGGGAATAATGGAATCCTCTATGTATGTTCACTATTTACAATTAGGATAAATATATCTTAGAGACTATAAATCAAGCACAACCTTGACTAGTTGTACCCATTTTATCTTACTTTATTTCATACCACAATATGCAACTCAATAATGTTAACCCCTCTAATTTTCTATTTATTAAGTGGAGTCCATATAGATCATATTCAAGTTCCTTCACCCTCTTCTACAATGCATGATATAGATATTTTGTTATTAATATGATAAGATAATTATTACACATTATGTAGAAGCATAATTAAGGAAAAAAATTAAAATCAAGTATGACTTGGGATAAAAAAAATTATAGATTTTACCTCATACAAAATATACTACACACCCTATAGATGGAATTATCATGACTATTGAGGTTGATAAAGTTAATCTAGATAAATAAGATGAAGTTAATGCTAAATAATTCATTAAATATCCTAATTATAATCCACACAATATTGAAGCATTCCTATACATTCCAAGAGATGAGATAAATAACTTATCTTCACCTCCCACTTCTACTTTAGATGCTCCAGTTACTACCATTTCTCCTAGTTATATATCAACACCTATAGTTATGTATATGCCAACACCTTTTAGTATGGGGACATCACTGAGTTTATAACAAATTAACATTCCTATCTATACAAGGGCATTGCATACACCTCCCTTGATTATCAAACAAATTCCTCTCCCAACTTTACCTAATGAATCATCTCTTGAGAAAACTATATGTTAAAATATTGAAATTAGAGCAAGGTGCCTTCAATTTACTCATTCAATTGACTCTTGTACTTTGTTTAATAATCCTTTGGAATTCAAAATAGCCTCTTACCCACTACTAGTTAGATATGTAACACCTAAGCTAACACTTTATGAGGATAAAGGTGATCTTGAAAAACATCTTCATTCATTCCATGTATCATGTGTTGGTTGTTTATAATGACAAATTACTCACCAATTTTTTTCCAATAAGTCTCAAGTAATATGTCCTATGATTATTTTATGATCTCCCTCTTTAATCAGTTAGAGTATTCAACCCATTGATAGATAAATTTTCAACACACGTCTCCATCAACATTGGTGAAAATTTATCTTATGTACAAATTAAAAAATCAAGCAAGGGTCAAATGAACCTACTAGCGAATGTGTTCCTTAGTACAAGACTATGTTTACAAATATGATAAACTCTATGGTAGATAATAAGTTTCAAGATATCTTCACTCAAATATTTTTAGTACCACTCCATGAATCAATAAATTTTGACAAATTCATATATTTTGATAAGTTATGTCACATTGTCATTGAAAGGGAAGTCAAGTTTATAGCATTGAATAATTTAAAATATACACCAATTGTTCTTTCTACATAAAAAATCAAGTCAAATTAAAAGGTAAAATCTAATGAAATCAAGAATGAAGCAAAGGAAACAGTCAATGTAATAGCACAATCTTAAAAAAAGCTTCAATTGACAACTCCACCTAAGAGGCAATTCACAAGGTTACCAAAAGCTCCTCATATCTTGTTATAAAAACTCATTGATTGTAATCTCATCATTCTACCTCCTCCATATGAGCTTGATTTGACTAAGCATCAACCTAAGGGATTTAACAGTAATTCATTTTGTAATTACCAAAGATGCTTTTGGCATTTCATGAACAAGTGTTATTGTTTAAGGCATAAAATACATGATCTCATTGATGACAACACTATTGAGGTAAGCACACCCATAGAGGAAGCAATACCACAATAGAATGATAATGAAAAGCATAAAATATTTATCAATCCTTTCCTAAATCATAGTAAAATTGATAATACATATAATACATAAGTACATCATGTGAAAAATGAGCACCCTCATCTTAAGACATATGGGTATACAATCAATGGAATAATTGGTATAGTTATAGGCACATTGGCATAATGACTAGTAATCAAATTTAATGATGGTGAAACCAATGATCATGATTCAAATAAGCATACATTATTTATGAGAGCATACATCAACAACCAACCTATTCATAATTTCATGATTCACAATGGATCAAGTGAAAATGTATATAAAATGACACTACTTACATGAAGATTAGTCAAGTCATTTGATCGGCTCACACAAGATACTTTGGGACATATAGTGTATTGGCATGAAAATTTATCAATAGGACAAATGGATGTTTTCTATCAATAGACATGGGACAAAATCTCTCTTCTATTGGTAGGTGAAGCTACATCTATTAAAAATCAAAAAGGATGTGTAAAAGTAAACTATTTACATCAAAAATAGTTTTTAACAGGGTAGTACCTTATACCATAAAGTACAAAAATGTGATAAAAATAGAATATGAAGGAAAATGATATAGGAAATAAATATGCTCAGAAGAGTAGAAAAATAACAAGTCCAGTGAGCCAAACTTAGAGACTTACTAATGTCAAAAAGGTTGTGTTGGTGTGAAAATTTCTCAAGGGTTAAATTATAATATTCACATCAACAATGTAAGGAATGAAGTCCCTATCCTATTATAAGGTGGAGCTACCTTCATTGAAAGCCAAAATTTTATTGAAAAAGAAATATTTACAAACCAAATGTATAAATCATGGGCTAGTAATTTTACCCTAAAAGTATGAAAAGGTATTTTTATAAAGGAATATGTAGAGAGAGAAAGAAGGAAACATAATGTTTTTAGACAATAAATTCGTCAAGTTGAACACTTAGACTTGACAAAAGTGTCAGAGGGAAAAACTGGCATCAATGGGGGAAATATTTCTCATTCAATGGGTTGAAAAGACATATTCATATTCTTAATAATATGAAACATACACCCAAAAAAATTACCTAGTCATGATAATAGAGATGAATAACCCTCTACATTTTATAACAAAAACAATAAAAATATTGCTTCTATTCCCACCAAGATTTCTCTTATGCTTGAAATATAAATCATAATTCTAGATGAATATTTGTAACCTAATTTATTGGTCTTAATAGTTTAAAGACAATAGAAATAGTAAATTCAGAAATGAGGATCAAATACATTAAATTAAGTAAATAGAGATAATCCAAAAGGACTCACTAACTCAAAGCTTACAGTAGAATGTCCAATCTCCCTGTACAAATCTTTGCACAAAATATTTCTATTTAAAAACCTTATTATGAAGGCCTCACTTGTATTTATAGGCCAAAATAGGTGGTGATGTTGCAACACCACTTATTTTGCCTTTTTACAGAGTTGCAAAAACATCAATGAGAAATTACAACTTGAAAGGGTGCAAAACTATTTTGAGCACTTGACACCACTTGAATAAATGTTTTGGTGCTTTTACACTACTTGAAAAGGTACTTCATCAATTATCACAACTTGAAAAATCAAGTTGGAAAAATTATAAAAGGCACAATTTGAAAAAGTGACAACATACATTTGCAAGAGGAAATATAATGCGACAATACAAGTTAGGTGCAAAAAGAAATATGAGAATAAAATATTAGAATGCTAAGAACAAATTTTTTGCTACTTCGTTGACAATGCTTTATTTTTTAGAAAGTGATCAAATCTCTATAGAAACACCCTTTTAAAATATTCATCTGGACCATATGTATATTTATATGCAATATATGTTGAGTAGTTAAAATATCTCATCTCTTGAAACTTTATTTGGAGTCTCTTTACTGTCAAGTCAAGATTATTTGCATTGACTTGGTATTTATCCAATTGATGAAGTTTCTCATGATCACATGAAGACATGG
Source organism: Torreya grandis (assembly GCA_037957365.1). NCBI lineage: Eukaryota > Viridiplantae > Streptophyta > Pinopsida > Cupressales > Taxaceae > Torreya > Torreya grandis. The sequence continues at coordinate 1,717,792 of JARHVA010002422.1, forward strand.
GATTGACAACTTCTTGAATGTGCTTTTGAAATTCTTATACCATAGTTTAAACTAAAACAAGATTTCCACCTTGATCCCTGTCATTGACAAAAGGACATTTGAACCTTTTGACTTTTGCATCAATTTCTATCATTATGTCACTCCCAAGTGACCTTGCACTGTTGAATTTATTGATGCATTATTGAAGTGATTAGATTATAAATTTCATGGCCCAAAGTAATTCAATTTGATAAATAACTTCTTCCTTTTTGATGACTCCTTTCTCAATAAGGTCAAGAGAGGGAAATTTTGAGAATTCAATCAACTTAGGGATGAACTCCTCTCAGTTTTGTATTTCCCATGTACACTCTTTCCTTTATTGTTTCCTATTTACATTCTGACTAAACTTAAGAGACATTATCACTTCAGCAAGAATTGTTGAGCTTCTCTGATCATTGATCTTCTCAATCTAATATTTTATTGCATTGCCCATTTGACCTGTCTCTTTCACTTACTTCAACATCTCAACGTGAAGACTATTGGTTGAATTGGTCTAATCAACATCTGTATCACTAATTCAAATGTTCCACCTTTTATTTTAACTCATCCTCCATTGTTTTATCCTTATCTATTTTTTCAAAAATGGTGCCAATTGCCAACTACACATCTCCCTTCATCCCTTCTCTAGTAGACTTTCTCAAATGAACTCTAGATAACTAATAGTCTTCAAATCTAATCTTTGATTTATCATTTTTAACTACAAGAATTGCCACTTCTGCATATTTCTCTCCTTTTAATTTGTTACCATTCATGAGGTAGATCTTGATTTTTTTTATCTTTTAAAAAAGGAATTGGGATTGTCAAAGTCCCAAAGTCAATCTCTTCAATTTCAACAACTTTTCTTCCTTTCTTCACCACCATGGACAACCAATCTAACTTTGTTGTGCTCAAAAAAGTTAGTGGGGAAAAAATTGAGACTTGAGGGGCTGACATCATTAGGGTAGAAAAAGGTGTCTTTTTAATTGTGATACCTTGAAAAGACATCTCTCCTTGTTCCTATTTTCCAATTGTGTTCATTGGAGTTCTTAGAGAGGAGATTAAAAAAATTAGGATTTGAGAGAGAAGATGAATAAATAAGAGTGATTTATTGTAATGGGGAAGCATATGATATAGGGAGCAAAATGTCATTTGATGCAAGGAATTAATGGTTTGTGTTTTATACGAGCTCCTGAGATTGTGGGAAACTATCAATAGGAATTTATTGAGAAATTAAAGGATTAAGAGAAGAGGAGATATTTTCACCTAACCTCTTTATCTTGAGTTTGAGAACCCTTCATGATGGAATGTCTTTTTGAATATTTTATGGTTCTTATGTTCCCTCTATCACTAAGAGATCTCCATTTAGACCTGCTTCATATACTTTCTCTACTTTAACATATTATTATTTGCAAAAGATACCAAATTCATCCTCCCCAGGAAGTATAGGTAAATCAATGTTTCTAACATCTACTCATTTACTCCTCAACCACTTAAGAGTCCTTTCAAGTACTGATCTTGTTCTACTTCTGAGGGAAGTAGATTCTTTGTTATCCCAATGGACTATGGGTAGTAGATTTTTTATGATGCCTTATTTTTCAAAGATGGGATCCAATGTGAGCTCGTCATCCACCAATTGCTTTGGTACTTTCATTATGCTAGATTTGACTATCTACTTCATGGTAAATCATGAGTAATTCCTAATTCTAACCATTTTCTCATTATCACAGTCCATATAGTAATATTCAAAGTGTGAGAGATGTTAAAATGAAGGCCCAAGGTTATGTTCAATTAAGCTTATTATATAAAATGTAAATGTACTTTCAAAAGTATTGAAATTTCAATGTGACATATATTACTCTACTAGTTTGTATTTTATCAATGATGGACAAGTGTACCTTCTAATGGAAATCAAAGATTTGACCCCTATTTTGTGTCAACCTATCAAAAACTTGTGTGTTTCAATAAGTTATCTCAAAAATTCTATTAATTCTCATTTATCATTGACATATCATGGAAGTATATAAGGATCAATTTCACAACCACTGATCCTTAAATAGCTAAAATTCAAAAATTGTATGAACCAAGTCCACCATCTAGATAATTTTGTGGTAGCTTCCATTGATATCCTCATGTTGAAAAGATCTTTCTCAAATAACTAAATGACAAAATAAATGCAATAATCATTTACCCTTTTGAAATGTCAGGTACATTCTTTCAATGCAATTTGGGGATAAAATTCATATAATTTCATTTTCTTGAACCACACCCTATATGCAATCCATCAAAATATCTTCGACTAGCCACAAGAAGATAAAATAATGAGTAATATAAAACTTTGATGTGACCTTCACTTTCATTAATTGTTTATGGATTATACCACTAATTAGTTATCCCCAATTGAGATATTTCTTATTCATGTGAATTATCTAAATGAACTTATACATCCATGTTTGAAAAAAATTCATTGTTGGGCTCCCCACTATTTTGTGCAATAGTGTTATTATGTCATTTATCTCATTTTTAAAATTGGATCTCACAAAATTATTCAGGAGTCATGTAGAAGAGTGTTTTGGTTTGGTCAACCATCTATTATTAACTTTTTTATCACATGAGATGTTATTATCATCCCAAAATATTTGAGAAGACTCAAGAGTTAAATACATAAAATATTCTTGATATAGAATATGTAACACACCATATTTGTGATTTGGGGCCAAACTTGTCACCAACTCACCCTGTGAATCTCTCTCTTCCCTTGTCTCTAAATTATAGTGCTCTGCCATGACCAAAACTAATTCAAGAGACTACACTAAAATTGGAAATGTTGAAGCTTTTGCCAATCCACTATTGAAAATACTCTGACCAAAGTTGGTTTTATGCACCACATTTATACTCTCCCAAAATTCATCTAAGTCAATATGACCTAGATCGATATATGTAATGTTCTACACATTAGATTCTAATGGCATGAGAGGTGTCACAACCTGAAATTAGTATTTCATACTTGCTTTATCTTTGATTTGAATTAGTTTTTCCAAAATAGAGGATGAAGACATTAAATTTTATGGCAAAATAGACAAATGGGGAGGTATTTTCACAATGACAGTTTATTTGAAAATTTGACAAAATGAAATAACTTAAAGCAAAAAAAGTTATTTAAAACAAATTATAAATTCATAATCACAATTTTGTTTATGCAAATTTCTCCATTGTTTTTTGATATCCCATACGAATTTCACAATCCTACATAATCACTTTTATCAATTTTAACCTCCCTTGTACAATCACCTTGTAACACAGTTGTTTAGACTCTCTTTACATGCAAATGAGCAATAGAGAATTTTTGAAAATTATCTATTATTAATTTTAAAATTACACTCTTCTTTTTACCTTGAGCCAAAAGAAATAAGAAATTTAGTTTTGTTAATTTTCAACTCTCCAAGCTCACATGAAATTGTACAACCTTTTTGAATTTTGGATCAAAAACAAATAAAAATATTATTTTTGCCTTTTTGATTTTCAAAACCTTCAAATCGACATGAGTCATATGGATTTTTTTTAAATTGTCAAAAATAATGAAAATTAAATCTGATTTTTATTTTTTAAGACTCCAAACTACAATCTTACCTAGGTTGTATGGTCGTAAAATAAAATAAAATGAAAAATATTATGCACTTTATTTTCTACAAATTATTTCACCTCCTCTTCCTCTTATGTGGTCATACAGACTATACTACAAGTAAAGCAAAAGAAAATTATCTATTCTTCTCCTATGGACCATGTGGATTGGTACTTCTTTTGGTAGCTAAAAATTGCTCAAATTTTTATTTTTTTAATTTATCTTCACTTATATCTTTCTTGGGAATAGTTTTACACGACATCTCAAATAATAGCAAAAAAAAATTATTTTTGGACTTTTCCTCTTGGGGTGTATGGCCCCTTTGGTCTTCTTTACACAAGAAAATGAAATCAAAATCATTTTTTTATTTTTTCACTTCTATTATTGGGCATTATTGTATGGTTTTATCTTGTGGTGAGAAGAAAAAGAAAAAAAAAATTCCTTCCTCTATTAATTGTTGGTTGTACTACTTGTTTTCTTGGTAGCAAAGAACAAATTTTGATCTTCAAATTTTCTTTTTAGGCTTTTCTTCACCTTTACTTCTCTTCTTGAGGTGTATGGTTTTGTATTAGAGGCCAAAATGAATAAAATTTGCTTCTTCACTTTTATTTACCTACTTCATTTTACTTTTGCAAATATCATTTGAAACTTTTGTATGTGGCTTCAAAAGCTTAGAAGAGAGGAAGTATATTTTTGCACAATTTGGGGAAGAAATTATGATATTTGCATGCATCTTGAATAAGAGGTATTAAATTGGTAATGACATTTATATAGAGTGGGGAGATCAAATTGTAAATTGTACAATTGGGGGAAGTGTAAAGCTTATGTGCATGATAGTGAGAAAAAAAATATTTGTATAACTCGTGTAAGTCATAAAACAACTTTATACAACTTGGTGAATGCCAAAACAAATTTACACAACTTAGGGAAGTAAAAAAATGAATTTTCATGACTCAATAAAGTATCTAAGGAAATTGCACGTCAACAAGATTTTAAAAACAAAATTACAAATTAAAATAATTAAAATTGTTTCAATTGATTTAATATTTTTTACTTTTCAATTGCATCATGTGCAAAATTGAAAAATCAGATTACATGACTTGAAAAAGTGTCAAGGCACTTCTTCACAACTTGGAGAAAATCAAAAGGCATTTGCACTACTTGAAAAGGTTTAATGAAATTTTATAAATTTCAATAAATGCAACGTCATTTTACATAGGGAATCTCAAAAGTGGTTTTGCACAATTCAAGATATAAAGTGTTTTGCCCATAATTTTAAAATGAATTAATTAATTAAAACTTTAATATTTAAAAATCTGATAATTTTAAGCTCAAACTAAACATTAACGGAAAAAAATTAAATTATTACTGATTTTTAAATCTCTAAAAAATGTGACAATAGTTGGCTCTAACTAGGATTTCAAACTACAAAGGATGGAAAGAACTTAGATTCTAATTTTATAGGAAAGCATTTTATCCATTAGATAATGGAGTCTTGAATTTGACTACAACTTGATCAATAGAAAAGTAACCGATATTTGATGAAATGATGGGTCCTTAAACCATGATGTTATCACATGTCAGTAGACAGTGCATACGAGGGTGTCAGGAACTTAGCCTAATAGGTGCTATCAGATATCCTAAAAAGATAGTGTATGAAATGAGTGCAACAAGTACTCAAACTGATAGATGTTATCACATATCCCAAAAGGATAGTGAATGCAAAGGAATTTTTCTTTATACACTTTCAAAAAAACTAAAATACAAAGAGAAAAAACCCTCTTACAACTTTTATGATTGAATTTGGATACAAAATTGTTCAAGGATCGAGCTTAGTCACTATGACACTTTCATTTATGCAAGGCTCACTTTATATAATGTGTATACATCTAAATTTTCTCACCTTAACTATCCATTAATCCCTCTATTTATCATGATTAATTCTATTTAAAATAAATAACCTTTTTCCTAATTAAAAAAATAATCCCATTCCCCACTATATATTCCCTACATCATACTAACCTTCCTACACATCCCACACTATATTAATCTATTGATTATCCCACTAAACATTCCATTAAACCACTAATCCTACTTTATTTAATAACCACTTGTCCATTTTCTAATTTAAAATTCAAAATATTATACCTACCCCCCTAGCCAACCTATCCATAGCTTCTCTTACATACCTAGTTTCAAAAACCCACCTAAAACCCCTTATCTAATCCCTATTAATCCCTAATGAAATATATAGACCTCTATATCTAGAATCTTTGCTAATTATTTTGAATTATCTAAACTTAGATGGTTATTATGAATTTAAATTCATTTATAATCCTCCCCACCACCCTATAAATATCCAAGTAAGGGGCTTGGTTGTATGAATTGGAATTAGAAAATACACACAAGCTCTCTTATATACTTCATACTCTCTTGCATCCATATATCCTTGCATCCAAGAAGTCATTGATCCCTTTTATGTCCATCTTAATAATTTGAGTCACCATTGTCTATAAATCCAGAAAAAAATCTAATTATCCTTGGAGAATCCATTGGAAGATCTTGGAGGGAAGATTAAGAGAAGGAAGGTGATGGTAAGAGTCTCCTAACTAAGTTTTGATTACTTCTATATTCTCTTCTATTGATTTTTTTGTAGATTTTGGGCTAATTTAATATATTTAGTATATGTAAATCCATTTCTCAAATTTTACAATCATACATTGGTGACCATAGTGGGAGCCCTCCTTTAGATTAATCATTGTGTGGGTAAGGTGTGTTAAATCTAGCCTACAGGTTAGGAAGAGATTGGGATCAAAAAATTTGAAATCTTCACATTCGAAAAGAGTCATAACTTTGCTATATAATTATTGGTTTTGCATTTATGGTTTTTTAGTGGATAGTTATGACTTTAACTTAACTGTAAGACTTGACTAGTAGCCATTAACTTCCCTGGTAGTTTAATAGTTATTTTCAAAATCACTTGTAGATAGTTATGATTATATTTTCCATTTGTGATTTTGCTTAATCTAGTAGTGATTTTGACTTAGGATTTAAATTAAGGTTTTATTTAATTAATATTGAGAATTTTGATCTTTTTGGTTTTTTTGCTCCTAGACTAACTTTGGCATCTTGCAAGAATAAAGCAAAATTTGTGCCACTTGCAAAATATCTAGGTCTTTTATGCTAAACAAAATTGCCTGTTCCTATCTATGATATTGATTCCTATCAATGATCTTCTATCTGATAATCATGGGTTTGATTTATATATAATCTCATTAACAAAAGTTGTGATTTAGTTATCTGATAAGTTCATTGCTCTTTATCTAACTATGATCTTGTTGCAGGAAGGGGGAAACTATGCCCAAATAAGGTCATCACCCCCAAAGTCAACCTTTGGGCATCTTGTGTAATATCACTTATAGATAGTAGTGATTTTGATTATGAATTACAATTTTGACATCTTAAAAGGAATTTTTGAAAATGGTTAAATAACAAGTGTTATTTTCATGTAAATCTAGTTTTTTTATCTTTAGTTGTAAATATTATATAGTTTTTGTAAATAATTTAGTCTTATTCAACATTATCTCATTATTAATTTTAATAGTTTTTTTTTACATTTTTAAAACATATTTTAAATTTTATTGAACACAAAATCACTTCTCATTAAGAACAATTTTGATTATTATAATTGATTTTGAAGTCCTATAAGTGATTTTGACAATAGTTAATTAAAAAGGTGCTTTTTACATTTTCAATAGTCTAGTTTTTATCTGCATTCATAAATAATTTAGTGTTTTGTCTTGTAAATAGTTTAAATTTTATTCACCATTATCTTGTAAATAATTTTAGCACTTTATATCATTTGTATATATTTTTAAATTTTCCTAGACACAAAAGCACTTCTCGCAAGTAGTGATTTTGATTGCAAAAAGTGATTTTGAAATCCTATCTTTGATTTTGACTTATAAAATTTTGATAATACCTTTTACCTGATAAAATTTAATATAAACTTGTTTTAAATAAATATATTTTTCATTTTGTTATAAAATTATTATTCTTCTTACCACTTATAAATTCGCTTGTCATGTTCTGCATTTTTATTAGTAGTTATGATTTTGAATAGCCATAAGTGATTTTGAATACTAATCATGCAGTTATAATGCACTAATCATCTATAAAATTTCATATTTCTCACTTATGATTTTGATCTTCTAGTAGATAGTTTTTCTTATTGTAAATGATTTTGAAAAATCTAACTGTGTGCACTATGCAGAAGTGATTTTAAATGAGAAAGAGGCAATTTTGATTTATTATAAAATCCTAACAACTTTATAATAGGACAAATAAGTGAAAATCTATAAATCAGATTTATAACTTATTTACTTACAATATTAGGACTCGATTTAAGATTTAGGTTTTGAATATATTATAAATCTCTTTGTTTGTTTGTGTTTTTATCCTACACAATATAATAAGTGGTTAAATAAATTTTGTGTGCCTGAGTGTCACCTAAATTTTTATGTTACAAGGTGAAATATTATGTGTAATTCATCCCCATGTACTTTCTTAGTCTTTATGGCTTGTTGATGTATATTTCATCACTACACATTCAACCACACTTTGTGTTCTAGTGGAGTATGAAAATTAGAGACAACTATTGTTAGACCAAACGATTGACCCCATTCAAGTCATTTGTGAAGGGAAAGATTTTAACTCTATGGTCCAAGCATTAAATAGCACCTTATATAGAGTTGGGGCCCATATACCTATCATATATCAGATATATCCCTATAAAGCTTTTTTTAACCTAGAGTAGAGTCTTTCGATCATAATAGGTGACTTCCTGCCAAGGCCAATATCAAACCCTATCATGACCATCAAGTGTAGATGGAGTTGAGAAGGTTTGGGAGATTTTGTAATAGGTCACCAGCCTAAATCCTCACCCATAAAGCTATTAGATAGTACATTAATTAGGATATACACCCAATTAGTTTACCAAATACAAGGGCTTATGACTGGCATAATTTTGTGTGTGTCATGCTAAACTCATATTGTTTGTGAGTCGAGTCAACATTCTACCATTTTTGTAAACACATAAAAAATCCTTAGGATACACATGTCCCATTTAGGGCTTAGCCTAAATCATTTATATATTTTCCCATTATTATCCCATTCTCCATAATCTTGAGAATTATATTTGTCTTATGAGTAATCTATAGTGGTCACTTATCCCCTCTTAGAATTTTCAAAACCATCCTATCCATTCCAAAACATATTACTTTGATCCAATATTATCAAAGTCTATAACTCTGTCAGATTCATCTATCATAATATCATCTTATCATCCTGCATGTTTATAACTATCTTTATGCAATCATCATCTTGCTAGTGTGAATATAGGCATTTAATCATCTCATCATCTAGTCTTCTTACTAGGTTGAATCTTCATAGAGTTGTCACATTGGTAATACTTGATCATTATAGTCCTTAATCTCAAAAATCTAAATCTCATCTTGTACATTATAAACATCTTGACCATTCTAGCCTAAAACTCAAAATAAGTTTGTCACTCAAAAACACATTTCTTTCCATATCATATCAAATCAACACCTAATAATATTTATATCACCCTACATCATCTACCATGCTAATCAAAACTAGTGCACAAGTCTTAAGGTTGGGACAAGGATCAAACTAGGAAGATGAAATCCTAAGGACACTAGGTGAACAAAGTAGGGATAATGAATAAAATCGAAGCAACATGCATACTCCTAGAGGAGACAAAAATTAATAATGATTTCTTTAATAGTGATGAAGTTATAGCCCAATTTGACTAGTATATATATGAAAACCAAGATTAAATCATAACCTAAGTCATTAAAATGGGAAGGAAATTACCCCCTACATTTAATCCTAATCTTCTACAACATCTAATTCGAGCAACTTCTAGACCTAACACTCATCCATGCCAACATGTCACAAACCAAGATGGGGGGGGGGGTCCTAAACTTGGAGATCACAAACAAGAACTAGAATAAGAATAAGAATAAGAAGCCCCTAAAAATAGTTGTATTAAGGCTGATAGAAGGAGATCCACCTTGAAATATCACCTAGACCAAATCACCCAACAAATAAACTTGCCAGCATCCCAAATCCATTATGAATCCCAAAAACCCACGTTATCTAGAAGAACAACTAAAAATACCAACATTGATCCATTAAAACTAAGGTTAAGTCAAACTAATAATCCCAATCCTGTAATGGACCCTTCCTTTTCCCAATAGTTGAAGATGATGAAGGAAACTCTTTGATAGATAGATCCTCACACTCATGCAATGAAATATAAATATGAAGACTTTTGCACATCCCCACTAGACATGAGTATTCTATAGATAGCCTTTCCAACAAATTTTTAAATTCCAAAATTTGATAAATATTAGGGGAAATGAGACCCTCACAACCATGTCCAATAATTTTATGTATCAATCCATGAGGTCACATATAATGATGCTTACTTCATCTGACTCTTTCCTAAAAGTCTCACAAGACCCGATCTTGAATGGTTTATGCACTTGACTAAAGGGTTCATTACTACATTTGAATAATTAATAAAAACAATTTGAGGCACTTTTATTTTAACATCGAGCATGAAATTTCTATAATCAATATTTATAATACTAAACAAAGGAATGGAGATAGTCTTGCATCATTCTTACAATGATGGAGAAGCCTAGATAGCCACTTCCGATGCACTGTCCTTGAAAAAGAATTGGTTAAAATATTGATCAACAATCTTAATGTAGAATTTAAATATCAATTAAAATTACAATGTTCCAAATCATTCTATTAACATATATAAAAGGGTATCCAAATATTAAAAAACACTTATCGAAAGGGGGACTATCAAGTTGTATACCTGAAATGAACAAAGTCAAAATCAAGCTAATGCTTTTTCAGGTAAACCAAAGGTATTTAATAAAAAAAGAATGTGGTTGGGGATGGTGTTACTAATTACAAACATGTACAAATAGTAAATAAAAAATCCCCTAATACCAAACTTCAGAGCATATCCAACATTATTGTGCCAAAAGGAAAGCCAAGGCCTAGAATGGGGAAACATCATCTTACTAGTCTTTGTGTGCTTGTAGAAATGGTCTTAAAGAAATTAATTGCTACCAATATAATAACTCTCCTAGAGATCAGACCCTTGGATGAAAATAATCCACACCCTTATATGTATCATGAATATGATTTTTGTCATTACCCTCTTGTGAAAGTGCATGATACTAAAAAGTGCATGCAGTTAATACATTTCATCCAATACTTGATAGAAAAAGGGGAGATAGAATTTGTAGGCAAAAGTCATACAAGCTAGTCTAAAAATCAACAATTAGGAATATATTAGGAACCCCTAACAAAGCATGACCAGAAACAAAATAAAACATTGAGGTATTAGGGTCAAACCTCTAGCTCCAATAAAATTAATTACCATTCCATCCCATATCACTACATCAACACCATCAAAATTAAAAGCCCTCAAGAGCCCTCAAATTTTCCATGCCTAATCCTCAAAATTAATAAGGCAACTACATATTATATAGTTACCATAAGATATGGAAAAATAATAGTTCCTAGAGCACCTCCAAAAGACCCACCCACTTCTTTGTCTTAAAAAATCACTATCCATAAGAAAGCTTCAAATCCTCCTGATAAAACATATAACATTATCTAGCAGCTAGAGAAGACCCCGGCATAAATATTCCTCATGAATATTCTTAAAACTTATTTTGTACATTAGGAGATATTAAATCAAGTCTCACATGAGTTTAAAGTTCCTAGGATATTGACACAAATAAATTCCAATATTTAATGGGTCACTTGTTTCCATCACAACAGATCACATTTAGTGCCCAAGATATGCCATTGATAGGTCTTTACCATAATTATCCCTTGTTCATTGAAATACCCATTACAAATCACAAGATCCCATGGGTTCTTATACATGGAGGATCCACCTTAAATTTGTGAAATATCAAATTCCTCAAGAATTTGGGATATTTAAAATCATCATTGGGGCCTACTCTGATAATGATAAAGGCTTATGATGGTAATGAATGACCGTCAATAGGAACAATATATATTTCCATAGCATTGGGGCTTGTAGTCCACCAAACATTAATCCATGTAGTAGGTGTTGATCTCCCTTATAACATTCTTTTATGATGCCTTTATATCCATGATATTAAAGTGATACCCTCCACCCTTCATCAATGCCTCAAATTCCCACATTCTAACGTGGAGGTCACCATCCTAGGTGAAATTGGATAATTTTGTAGCCATAAAATGGAAGGATCAAACTATGATCTTTATTTTCTAAGTAACCAATCTCATCTTATAATTGAAAATCTATGAAATATGTACAACTTAATAGTCTGTCACCCACTTCATCTAAGTCACCATAAACCACTCACCTAAACATTATCTCCAAGGGGTGTAGGGAATACAAGTATAAAACCCTTTGTGTATGAGATATTTCATTATCACCATGTAGTTATGGGTCCCTAGCTATGCATAAATATAAACCTATCATTTATTAGTTTGGGTTGAATGCCTTCACTAGCACATGAATACTATAAGAATAATGTTTTGAGGAGCCTGATGATTCCTGGATAATTCATGAAGATCTAGCCATAAGTTTTCAAAATAAAAAATATCCTAGAGTACATAAAATGCTTCAAAATATGAACTATAAGTTTCAAGGACTATATTGAGAGGAACAAGGAATTTGAGACCTATTAGTGTTTGAGAACATCTGATACGACTTGTCCTAGGGTAAAAACCACTAGGCATTGATCTCAACTCTATCATCATGGACTCTTCTTCACTTCCTAAAGTGTCTACCCCTTATGAAGAATTCAAGACAGGTTCTGTCTATAGCCTCTATGAATATATTGCTTCCATGAACCTATTCTTTGACACCACCATTTCCACCATTAATATCTCCCTCCACAACCCTAAATGAATAGACCAAGATCAAAAGAAAGAACCATCCTTTGATATATTTCAAAGTGATGAAGCCATTATTGAGTACATGGGAGCCCAAGGTTCTATATTGTCAGGGGATCACAAAAAGGGATTCACTATTACTTTAGATGATTCTACCTATTTTTGAGAAAAAAATAAATCATTAAATCAAGTAGAAGAAGATTAATATGATGAAACTGATCCCTATCTAGTCATAGAATAAATTTAGTTAAACCCTGACCAACAAGAGTTGTATCAAGAGCTAAGTGCAAAGTTCCCAATTGAATTTTTTGGGGTTAAGATCTACCACCACCCCTAACATATATTCAAGAATAATCACCTTCCTTAATTGAGGAAGTCATAGAACTCAATATTGGAACCAAATAAAATGATATAATAATCAAACTGGGGGCAATTCTAACCTCTGAAGAATGGCGTAGCCTTATTGAGCTTCTCAAAGAGTTTATAGATATATTTTTGTGGAGCTACTCTGACATACTTGTATTAGACCCCACTTTAGTGGTACATCATGTAGTGGTGTATCCAAATTCAAAACCAATCAAATAAAAGCTTCAAAATATGCACTTTAAAGTGGTATTATTAGTCAAGGAAGAATTGTAAAAATTCTTGGAAGTAGGGTTCATTCAACCAATTGATTATTTTGAATGGATTTATAACATTGTCCCTATTGCAAATCCATAAGGAGGGATACGTATCTGCACTAAATTTTAAGATAGAAAAAATCCATGTCCAAAAGATGACTTCCCTTTGAACAAATATTGACATGATCATGGATTCCATAGTAGGGTACAAAATTCTCTCCCTCATGGATGGATTTTCTAGATATAATCAAATTAAAATTACTAAATAAGATCAACATAAAACTACATTCATTACTCCATGGTGAAATTTTTGCTATCAAGTGATTTCCTTTGGACTAAAAATCATAAGATCAACCTACTAAAGGGCCATGAAAGTCATTTTCCATGACATCATGCATGATATTGTATAAGATTATGTAGATGATATCTTAAGAAAGTCCAAGATAAGAGCATAACATCTAGTGGTCTTAAGTTAAATATTTGAGAGGCTTAGAGAATATAAAGTTTGATTAAACCCAAGAAATGTGTGTTCAAGGTTACTTTAGGAAAAAAATTAGGGTTTATAGTATCTCAATGAGACATTAAGGTAGATCCTGTTAAAGTAAAATCTATTATTGAAATGCCCCCACCTAAGAACTTGAAGCATTTACATATCCTTCAAGGAAAATTATAATCCATTCATTATTTTATTTCTTAATTAGTAGATAAATGTCATCCATTCACTCATCTACTAAATAAATGAGCTCGTTTTGATTAGAATCCATAATGTCAAATAGCATTTGATAACTTGAAGTAGTATCTATTGAAGCCTCCAGTGCTTTCACCACCAAATCAAGAAAGCCATTGATTATATATATACATATACATATACATACATACATACATACATACATACATATATATATATATATATATATATATATATATATATATATATATATATATATATATATATATATATATATATATATATATATGCTACACCATTTATTAAAGGGGCTATTTTAGCTCAACACAATGTTAAATGAAAAGAAAGAACTATATATTATATAATCAAAATGCTCATAGCTTAGGAGCTTAATTATATCAATATAGAGAAATCATGCTTGGTCGTGGTCCTTTCTTCTCAAAAACTTGGACATTATATGTTGAATAACCAAGTAAAGCTTATTACCAAAGTTGATCCACTTAAATATATGTTATCCAAGTCTGCCTTAACAAGAAGGATGGAAAAATGGATTATGTTGTTAAGAAAATTTGACATTTAATATGTAAATCAAAACACCATCAAGGGGTATATTATAGTAGATCAAATAGCATTAGCACCTGTAGTGGACACAAAACTGTTGACAATAGCCTTCCCTGATGAATCTATCTTAGCAATTGAAGAATCACCAAGATGGAAACTTTATTTCAATGGATCCTTTACTACACATGGGTCAAGATATGGAATACTTTTGTAAACACTACAAAGAGACTTAATCCCTAAGGATTTTCAAATATCTTTCCCATGCATTAATAATATCATTGAGTATGAGGCATTAATTGTTAGATTGCAAATTACCATCCAATGGAATATTCAACATCTTTAGGTCCTAAGATATTCTCAGTTGATCATAAAACATGTCAATGAAGAGTTAAAAACTAAATATGATAATTTAATTCCATAAAACATATGATCAATCAATTAAATAACAACTTTCATTATATTACCTTTAAATAAGTACCATGTGGAAGTAACAAAGTAGCTGACATAATGGCCATTATAAAGGTCTCTAATAGATCTCCCAAAAGATGTCCTTGAAGGTAATTTTTTGGTTAAATAACTAATATTTCTTGCACATTAGGCTTTAAATCATTATCACATATGCATGATCTTTGATCCTAGTCATCCATGGTACCATGACATCTATGCCTACCTCCATGACAATACTCTTCTATGAGACCTTAATCTCCATCAATGCAAAGCCTTCATCCAATGCACATCCTATTACACTATCCTTAGCATCACGCTATATCGACAAGGCTATGACGGGACCCTGTTAATATGCCTAAACTCAAAGGAGGCCCTTCTTTTAATTAAAGAAGTTCATGATAGTATTTTTGGAGGTTATGTTAGTGAAATGGACCTAACCAAGAATTGACTCCATACTAGATATTATTGGCCAACAATGGATAATGATGCTTTTAAATATGTTTGCAAATGTGTATCCTATTAGAAACATGAGAATATTATAAATTCCCTAGCTCAATAATTGCATCCTATCATGAGCCCCTAGCCTTTTTTAATATGGGGATGGAATTTCATCAACAAAATTAATCCTACCTCATCATATGGACATAAGTTCATTATTACAACTATAGAGTATTTCACAAAATGGGTAGAATCCATGCCACTCATATACACCACAAGCCTTCAGATATCTAAGTTCACATTGAACTAAATCATTTGCCATTTTAGAATCCCTTCTACAATAATATCATATAATGGAAAATATTTCAAAAATCAAGAAGTATAAGACTTGTGTAATAGATATCATATTGAGCAGCATTTTTCAACACCTTACCCCCTAAGGTAATGGACAAGTAGAAGCTACCAATAAAACACTTATAAAATATATTAAAAATATTATCAATGATGCTGGAAGGAATTGGCATTTATAGTTATATCCTATACTTTGGTCATATAGAAACGACATCTGAACACCTATTGTGGCTAATCCATACTCTTTAGTATATGTAATGGAAGCTATCTTACCTATTGAGTTTAAACTCCCCTCATTGTGTATGTCTTCATGAGGCATGTTCACAAATAATGAGTATAGAAATAAATGGACACAAGAACTAGAATTATTAGATGAAAATCATTAGAATGCTCTTGATGACCTTAGAACATATCAAAATAAGCTAAAAGACCAATATCGTAAGAAAATCTAATCCTTATAATTCAAAATTGGTGACCTATTCCTTAAGGAGAATCAAAAGAATACCAATGCTAAATAGGAAAATAAATGAAAATTTGAAGAAAATTGGCTTGGGCCTTAAATTATTATTTCCAAATTTGGATCAAGGGAATATAATTTGGCCACTTTATACAAAGAATAACTCGATGATCCAATAAATATTATTCATCTTAAACGGTTTTATACCTAGAGGGCTTGAAATATTGTATCCTCCATATATAAGAGCCCATAATTGGGGGCACTCCTATCCATCATTATTCATCTCCCATCATTATGCACATCCCATCTCATCCACCTATCTCCCATATGACCCCAATCCCAATGGTGGATGAAATATATATGTTTTTAAAATAAGGAGGTATAATTATCAATAATGGGGAAGATTAATGCAGAAATTATGAGGAGTAATTGTTTAAGAGTCATCTACAACATTTGACCCACTCTAAAATTAATATTTACTCCTACATTCCCCAATCTAAATAAAGAATAATCTTACAAATGGCTCTTCCTCCTATCAACCTCAATAGCAACTGTATTTCATCATCCCCATTCATTACCTAAGCATATATCCACCTATCCCTAATAATTTCATCATTAGATGAGGGTCATTAATCATTCCTCCTCTAGGATGTGTAATATTAAATAGAATCCTTAAAAAAATTATCTAGTCCCTGGGATTATAATATACCCAGTTTGATTCAGTCTCAATTCATCACAAATCATTATAACAAAATTCTTTGTAAATATTTAAGGACATTTTGTAAATAGTTTATTTTGTCAAAAATATTTCATCCATATATTAAGTCATCTTGTACCTATCCATTCAATGAAACTTCTTGTTAACAATCCTTTTATAATCAATGTGTAAAAATCCCTTCTACTTACATAGTAGGTCACTTTGTAAATATTTCTTATAAAAATCACTTATTAAGTCATTTTGACAAAAATCATTTATCCATATATTAAGTTGTCTTGTAATTATTTCTTTGATATAGTTTTTATATTTCTTGTTAACAAATCCTTTTATAAACATTTTATGAATATTAATTTGCCTCCTAGGTCATTTTATAAATGTTCATCACAATCATAATCATTATCTACATATTAGGTCATTATGTATATAACCATTATCCCTTTTTATTCACATGTCGATCACAATTATATATATAACCATTATTCCTCTTTATTCACACAACACATCACTTTTTAAATATTTATTCCATGTTCTCTTTTTTATAGAAATCTTTTTCATCCACAAAATTATGTCATTATAATTGTTTTATCCTTTTTAAGATCTTTCAAATACTTGTTTTGTAAGATTTTCTATCTTTTTGAATGAACTCTTTTTTAAATATTGGATTTTATTTCTTCATTATAAATATTCTTTTTTTCATCTATTGGGAATGAGGATGGTAAGAATGACTACACATTATGATTTCAGGATGTCAATAGTAGATTTCTCATGCACTATAAATTAATGTCACCTAGACTAATCAAATTCCATATGTACATATTTAACTAAGTGCAATAGTAAAATGGATTGCCAAAATTTCTATGGCTTCAAGAAATACCTGACATCTTATCCTAAAACCCATACCCCCATAATCGTTAAACTATCCCACTTTACATTACATCCAACTTGGTATAATTGAGCCATCCACCTCCCTGGTGCAAGAGGATTACCCATTATCAATTCATGAGACATATAATTACATTTTAATGACAATATATTAAAATCTTAGCATAAAATTACAAAACATCTATTTCCCATTATCCATTTCATTTCATTGTTATCTATTTAATACATCATGATATTAACATAAAATAAAATCCATGTCATCAATATACCATAACTATCCAAATTATGTTATCACATCATTATATACATCATATTAAAATTCATCCATGAGACATCATCATAAACCATTACCACACATGTACATAAATCCTAATCATTATTACACATCCATAATACATCAACTATGAATATCAAATGTCTTATACATGCAATAAATAATCCAATGTCTAACCTAGCATCACATCGTAATCACATAAACAAAATCCATAAATACGTAATATAACATAATAAATAACATCATCATATAATCATATAAATTTCCATGAGTCTCATCAAAAATCATATAAAATATGAGAATCATGGACATCCATGTGATAAAAATGAAATATACAAGTTCGATATAAAATCAATGTCTCATAATCCAAATCATGATGGTCCTAGTGGTCTTCTAAGAGGCTGTTGTATTGAATGAGAAGAGGTGTTAGCCTTGTATGAAGGTGTTCATTTTTCAATCAGGACCACAACCTCATAAAGGATCCTATAGTACTAGGCCTCCCTCATCAACCAAGATATTTGTCTTATCATGTCTCCAAAGCCATGTCTTTGCAGTAAAGTAGCCCTCTTATCTCTAGCTGACTCTGCCACTTATAAATCGGACTCATGTTGGTGCATTTTGGCCTAAATTTGAGCAATCTAGCCCTATAAAGCTGATATCTACATATCCATATCCCTAATATAGACCAATAAGGTAGTCAAATGAGATAATGCTAGACCCATCTTTATATCTCATTGAGTTATTTATCTCTATAAGTCCATTACCTATCTCTAGTATATATCCCTCTCTATTGTTATCCTTGATATATTTACAACCCTAGTTCTCACCTCATACTCTAAACTATCTATCTAAGTCTAATCCTTAGCTCTAATTAGCACTCTAGATGGCCCAACAACAATAAGACCTATCCCTAAAACTCCTTGGCCACCCTTGTGCCTCCATCAATAAATATCAAATCCTGGTCATCCCCACCATCTCTACCATCCCCCTACCTAATAATACTACCTCTTAACCCATTGTATCCATAATCATTCCTATGCTTATAGAATCTTCCAAACTAACACTCTCTTTCTAGCCCTCTGAACTAGCCTTAATAGTCTCCTTGATCTCCTCTATTGCCACCACCTTGTATATGTTGCAGTAACCCAAAGATTGATTATCACTTTCTGAATATCCTAGATGATAGGAGTTATGTTATCATAATCTACCCAAACTATAGTCCTATACATTATGTGGCCTCTCCTTGTCACTTTAAGAAAAATGATGCTCCTATCTAAGTACATCTTATTATTGCCTGAACTAGCATTGTACCTTATCTCATTGGTATCTCTCCACAATTTAATCATGACATCCTATTAGGTAGCTCTTGGTCAACATATAGATGGTGTACTCCATGTCTTCAGGTCATCCCCATTATACCTATTTATATGGCATCTAACTAATTTGTATATATCAGACTATTAAATTTGTCTGTAAAATATCTCATCACTAGCATGTGCCCTTTAAACTCCTAGGATAATATACCATCCAAATACCAATGAATGGTCAAGTTCATGATTCACTTGAGTGCCTAGTGGCCTCTCTATAGCCACATACTCTCAGGACTAGATTTTTAGTAATAGTGATGGCCCAAAACTTATCATTCCTCTATACACTCTCATGTGCATCTCCTTAGACAAATTCCCCAATACAATCATCCCCTAGGTAAATACCTTGTATTCCTATACCATATCCATAACCACATGTCTTAAGCCCAATTGTAATCACTATCCACTATTATCTATTTATAATATACCAGTAATAAGATACATGAAAACTAGAGTCAATCTATCCACAATCCCATCCCTAAATTATTTATCAATATCAAGATATGAGTCCCAAACCCCAACCTATAAATGACCACACAACCTTTGTATAATATCTCTCAGTGACTGAGACCTATATTAAATTGTATCCCCCCTCATTGGTAGTCATAATATCCACCAGACATCCTCAAGGGTCACCATCATCTCCCACATGATAAAATGAAAGATGTTCATCTTTGAGTAACACTTCTCTACTAGCATAGTAATCAAGGCTTGATCTATCCTAATAAATGGCATCAACACAATATAATATAGCCCTTTCATCTCTAAAACCACCAAACCAATCGATCTCAAGTGATGCATCTCATGCAATACCATAGGTTTTCATACTTTGGATGCTAAAACTCCTAAATACTTCTACACCAAATGCCCTATTAGTCTTTAATCACTGCAAACCTATAACTTAACCTTGAATTTTCTTATTTTATCGATACCCTATCTACCTAGCTACCTATTCCCTTACTTATCCCTTACCCAATTTATTCCCAAATCACCCTATGCAAAATCACTACTAGATCTCTGCCCTAAACTTTGATTTCACAAAATCGCTAATCGTTTGTTGCGATTTTTCAAAACTACTAGTCCTTTGTTGTGGTTTTGAAAAATCATAACTTACCAATTTATAGTTTTGAAAAACTAAAAGTCACTTATTGTGGTTTTGTAAAATTTCATTTCATCAGAAACAATTTTATAAAACTACCAATCATGAGTGTAGTATCATAGTTTACAAGTGTAAAATTGTAATTTAAGGCAATGCCCCTAGTCACAATTTTGCACTCATTACCTTTTCCCCTAATAAATATAGTAATAAATGAAATAAATACATAAAATAACAATATAGGTAAGGATACTTACCACTAGTCTAGCCTTTGTAGGTCTTTGGTATTCACGAACCCTCTCACCTCGGTGTGAAGCATGAATAATGTGATCCATGGTCACAAGCTCTAGAGTGCAATTTTACTATTCCCAAGAGTAAAAAAACCATTTTACCCCTCTTTTTCTATTTTAACCCCCATAACCCTATATTTTTTCCCCCAACTAACCCCATTTAATCCACATTAACACTATCCTTCCACCTAAACATTTAATTATGATTCTCAAAATCATTTATCAATCCCTTAATTATTTTAAATCATGTTTCATGTAACCTTTATCAATTCTTAAATAATTTTTAAGGGCATGGTCTTCCATCTCCCTTCTCTTTGTCTAACATTTTAAGCCATAACTACATCAACCTAAGGTCTCTTCACACTATGTAGGTAGTACTTGGCCACTTTTTAGTGCCTAAGGATAACTCAACCACTAATTTCCTTTCCCTTCCCCTCATGGTCAGTTGAATTTATCAAATCATTTTGAGCTACAATCATCATATCAAATCTACTTATTATCATAAATCACTTATATCATTCTCTTATCTACCAATAGCTCTCCTTTGCATGTGTCCTTGCTTAGAAACCATCGAAAGTGCATGGACTTATTTATTTTAGTCCACACATCCCTTAACCTATGTATTTTTCTTAGGATTAATCATCTCATCTATTGAATCTACTTGCCTCCCTACTCAGAATTGGTCTTTGCCTATGATTCATCTTAAGAGGCTAATCATTTTTGCTAAGGTGTGTTCCCACTTGGGACTAGTCTTACACCTACAACTTCATTCCCTTGTATTTTTGCTTGGGCCATCCTATCACTCATAGATCAACTATCATCTGGGGCATCCCAACCCCTCATCATCTTGACTATACACCCATCCAGTGATCTTTTTTTGAGTGGCCATCTATTTCATTCCTCCCTGCATGCCCTCTTGAGGGGGCATCCTACAACCTAATTTTTATTAACCCATCACGCAATGGTTTTTATTTGAAAGACCATTACTCCCCA
Organism: Torreya grandis; assembly: GCA_037957365.1. Classification (NCBI taxonomy): domain Eukaryota; kingdom Viridiplantae; phylum Streptophyta; class Pinopsida; order Cupressales; family Taxaceae; genus Torreya; species Torreya grandis. The sequence continues at coordinate 1,739,617 of JARHVA010002422.1, forward strand.
CTTCATCACTCATAATTCCCTTTTAAAGAGGTGAAAAATGTATACATCTAAATTTACTCACCTTAACTATTTCATGAAACCTTCTATTTATCATGATTAATTATATTTAAAATAAATAACCTTTATCCTAATTAAAAAAATAATCCCATTCCCCACTATATATTTTCTACATCATATTAACCCTCATACACATCCCACACTATATTAATCCATTGATTGTCTCATTAAACATTCCATTAAACCACTAATCCTATTTCATTTAATAACCACTCTCCGACTTGCCAATTTAAAATTCAAAACATTCTACCTACCCCACTAGCGAACCTATCCATAGCTTCTACTACATACCTAGTTTCTTAAAGCCACCTAAAACCCCTAATATAATCCCTATTAATCCTTAATAAAATATATATACCTCTAAATCTATAATATTTTATAATTCTCTAGAATTATCTAAACTTAGAGGGTTTTTATGAATTTAAAATTCATTTTTAATCCTCCCTACCATCTTAGAAATAATCAATCAAGGGGTTTGGTTGGACTAATTGGAATTGGAAAATACACACAAGCTCTCCTATAGCCTTCATACTCTCTTACATCCATATATCCTTTCATCCAAGACTCCATTGATCCTTTTTATGTCCATTTGAAGCTTTAGAGCCACCATTGTCTAACAATCCAATAAAAAATCTAATTATCCTTAGAGAATCCATTGAAGATCTTGGAGGGAAGATTAAGAGAAACAAGGTGATGATAAGATTCTCCTAAGTTCTAATTACTTTTATATTCTTTTCCATTGATTTTTTTTATATTTTGGGTTAACTTAATATATTTAGTATATTTAAATCCATTGCTCAAATTTTACAAGTATACATAATGATTTAACCAGAATGAACCATGATTAGAAAGGAGAAAATATCAAATATGAACAGGGAAATATGTGTTAACAGCTTGTTGGGCTACAAAATCATTGAATGGATCGAATAGATGAATTGATAGAGGTAATCACAACTAGATGGACCAACAAAGAGGGCAAAAAGGAAAATAAAACAATGAACATGACATAAGCCAAAAAGATCAAGTAGAAAGGAAACATGACCAAAATTGTATTTGAATATATAAAAATAGAGGATTACATGCTTCTAACTAGAAATAGTGGTTGAGATATGTCTCATTTGAGGGAAATGATAGATGATTTCCATCACGATACGCTAGATCAAAAATGTCATTATCGTAAAAGTGTTTGATTTTAAATGGACCCATCCAAAGTGAATCAAACTTCCCATGACTTCCTTTTGGTTCTCTATGACTATCTCAGAGTAGGACCAAGTCTCATACTTGGAATTCTCTTTTTTTGACTTCTTATCAAAGATAACCTTAACATGATTGTGATGTACTATAATTATATCAACCACTTGTGTCATTTCTTCTTCCAATTTTTGTAGGTAGAAAATTCTTTTTTCTAGTGGGCTTTCAAAATTTGAATTCTCTATAGCCCTAAATAATTTTAGAGCAAGTAACTCAAGATTTATAGGAATTATGTAATCTATTCCAGATAAAAAATCAAATGGGAACATCCCAATAACTCTTTTAGGTGTTATGTGATTTAACCAAAGATCACATAGATCTTTTTATGTTAATTTCTCTAATTTTCATCAACTACTTTATCCATGATTATGAATAGGTTCTTTTTTATTGACTTAGCCTGACCATTTCCTTGTGGGTGATAGTTTGATGAATGAGATAGTGAAATTCCATACCCATAATAGAATGCAATCATTTTTTAAGAAGAAAAATTAGGAGCATTATCTATGACTATCTTTTGTGGAATCCCATATCACACTAAGATGTTCCCTTTAATAAAATTATATATGGCCTTTGAAGTTATCTACATAATAGGAATCACTTCCACCCACTTAGTAAATTAATATGTTGCTATGAAAATGTGAGTTTGACTTGTGCTTGAATGAGGGTTAAATATTCTAATAAAATCTAGTCTCCACTACTGAAAAAAAATTTAACTATTACTAGTTGAAGAGGAAGTGTTGATAATTTAGGTTTGCTCACAAATTATTGATATGCCTCACACTTTCTCACCCATTCATATGAATCTTTGAAAAGAGATAGCCAATAGTAATGGGCCCTGAGTATATTATAGGTCACAAAAAAGTGTCTTCTAGAGGATTGATCATGAAAATCTTGCAATAGATTTTTCTTATGTTCTTTATCAACACACCTTAGGAATAAACCATCAATGTTTTTCTTAAAAAGAGTGCCATACCATATGGCATATTTGTTGTCTTTTAGCTTGACCATTTTACATTGCTTAACATTCAAATGTGAAGGACATTCCCCATATGTTAGGAAGAAAGCAATGTATGAAAACCATTCATTGTTATCTTGATCATCAAAATCTATTGAAAAACTTGACTAAAAGTTTCCTTGATCTACCATGAGTTGACACAGTCCTTTTCCTTAAACTAGCTTCATGGGATAAATATCTATATCATAATCTTGAACTTTAGTTATCCAATTTTCCTACTTGGAACAAGATTCTTGTTGGGTCAAAATGGATTTGGTAGCTTTACTTGGCATCATTACTATTGAAAGTGAATGCAATATGTAATACATGAATTATTTGACTACTTTCACTACTGCATAGGCATGTTTTTCCTCAGGAGAATATTTCAACTCATAATATTTGAGATTACAACTCATGAAGGCAATCAGAGATTCAATACCTTCATTTTTTTAGATCAATATTTTTTAAAGTGTATGATTTGAAGTATAGCAATAAATAATGAACTCCTTAAAATCAGGATAAACCAATGTCAGTACATGAGCAATAACAAGCTTTATATTTTCAAATGCCTCTTTTTCTTCATTATTCCATTTGAAAGAGGGTTTTTATTTCATCATTTATATCATATTTTTGGTGAGATCAGTAAAGTTAGGGATAAATCTTCTTAAAAAGTTCACTTTTTCAAAGAAAGAATGTACTCCTGATTTACTTATAAGTAGGGAAAGTTTTTAAATTACATTTACCCTTTCTAGACCAATCTTTAATCATTATTTTGAAATAATATGACCTAGGCTCTTACCTTAGTCACTCCAAAGATGGAATTATTGGGGTTAAGATAAATTCTATGGATCCAATTTTTTCCAAAAACTCTCTCTAAATGTGCATGGTGGTCTTCTCTCTTTTTTAAAAATATATTAGGGCATCAAGATATACCAAAATTATTTTGTTCTTCAATTATTTGAAATCTAGATCCATTGCCCTTTGAAAAGTGGTTCCTACATTGATTAATCCAAACAACATCTACCTATATGAAAAATTACCCCAAGGTGTTGTGAAAGCTTTTTTATTTTGGTCTTCTCTATTAACCTTGATTTGATTTTATCCTAAAAAATCATCAAGCATTGAAATTATTTCACCATCATTCAGTACTTGGATAACTTGATCCATGATCGATAAAATATAGTTATCTTTTAGGGATGCTTGGTTGAGTTTTTTGAAATCAATGCAAATTCTAATCTCACCATTCTTCTTATAGACTAATACTATGCTAGCTACCTAATTTTAATGTGGATAAGAAATATAATGTGACAATCAAACATCTCTTACACTTTGATGATAATTTTTCTTCCAATTTTGGGATTGTATTGCATAAATGTTTGTTTGAAAGGCATTGCATCAAGATTTATAGGAACCATATGTTACATTTCTCTGGGATGGAAGGATTTATGGTCTGGGTATGAATATGTGAGTATGTCAATATACTTGCAAAGAAGGCTGACAAACTTTCATTTTTATTTAGATGAAAAACACTTCCCAATATTGACAAATCTAAGATGTTCCTCTGAGCCAATGTTCACTTTTTTGTAATCAATAGAATCGAGATTCCCTTTTTGCATTTTACACTTTATAAATCTATCATGTTTGTCAAATAATTATTCTAAGGAGACCAAGTCTTTTGGTATTTTTTCCTTTAAACTTGATAATATCTTCCTTATCCTATTCATAGATGAGTCCTTATTTTGATGTGTGACCTGAAGATTTCCTATATGAAGAATTGCTACCTTCAAAATACAAAAATTTGAAGATATCTACTTTCTCAAGGAATGAAACAATCTCTTGATCATCATTGAAAACCTACCAATTCTCTCCATTATTTGGGACATTTGGCCTATATATTAACTCAATTTTTATTTTTTGGTACCAATATCTGTATGAGGAATCATCAAAGAAGATGATACTACCAAATCATAATCTTTAAAATTATGTTCATGAGGAATTGTATTGATAGAGAGAGTATCAAAATTTATATATTATCCCAGACTCTATTCTTGTAATGTCTTAGATGATCATTCTTTGCCTATTATTAACCTTTGACTTATTTTATAACAAGTTTAACATCACTTAAGACTTTCAAATTTCTAATTCCCATTTCTTTTGTAGCATGTAGTGCCTACAAAAATGTTTTATATTCGATTGTGTTGTTGATACATTCGAATTGTAACTTATATGAGAAGGGGAATATTTCTTTGGATGGAGATATCAGGATCACACCTGCACCTAAACCCAACAATAAATAACTACCATCTAATTTCATTGTCTAAATATCATTTGGGTTTTATTGCATGATTTCTTTTAATTTTATATCTTTTTCTATCATCAAAAGATAATACCAATTTTGACATCTTCAAATAAAATGCCTTTCCTAGGATCATCTACTTTCTTTACTGTATATTTTATTTTCAATGTAGGCTCTAGGAATTATTTGACTCATTTGACTAAAATCATGGCATGTGACAAATCCAATTGAATTTCACCACCCAATTCTTTCTAAAAATTTCTACCTAAAAGAATACCATATGCTAATGGAATGTCTACGACTAAAATATTGATTTTAATCATTTTCTAGGGAAATATGTCAAAGCCACTTATGCATCTTTTATCTATCTAATGATCAAAACTTGTTTTTCCTTCATATAATAACAATGTCCAAATATTTTAGTACAGGTTAGGCCAAGAGTATGAATAATTTTTATAGGCATGACATTATCTGAAGCTCCTATATCAATGATGTAGTTATTGACTTTACATCCTTTAAGGAATAAGAAAATATAGAATGGGTCAACTTTATTAGACTTGTAAGTTGATGCATCCATTTATTTGACTTGATTTGAATCAATAGGATTAGTTAGGATTCCTTTGGCATTGGCTTTTTTAGCATTGGTATTTTTGCCTTTAATGAAATCTAACTTATCTAACTAATCTAGGTATGCTCTCAAGTACTCATCTTGTGGCATTTATCTTTTGGTTTTGTTGACATAATCAATTATGTAAAAATTATTAAAATAACCATAAGGACTTTCAATAGGTTTGGAAACATTAAAATTACTGACATATGAAGAAATACTTGTTTGTGGTTGTTTTCATTTTGATTGCATTGGAAGAGAAGTTGCTCATGGAATAATAACTTTTAGAACTTCTTCTTGTGAATTCATAAACTACTTTTTTTTATTCTAGGTTCTAGCAAAAACTAAAAAGGATTAATTATTCATATCCCCAACATTTTCCTCATAAGTATCTTCTTATGAATTATATTCTAAGAACATATTTATGGAGCCACCACTAGGTTCTTCAATCTCACCTTCTTGAAGGTCTGGATTTTTTCATTAATTTTTTCTTTAATTTTTTCATAACCAAATATCTCTTCTATTTCTAAGATTGCATTCATAGGTGGATTGGTGTTTTTTTTAAGAGAGGCCTTAAGTGCAAGTTTCAATTGAGGATCTTGTAAACTAGGTGATCTCTTTGAAAAGAAACATAATTTCTCCTTGGAATGTCTTCGTAAGGAGTATTAATGGTCTTCTAAGCTATTTGCTTTTTCAAATCCATTATATCATTAGCCATCTTTTGCAAGATTTGTTTTGTTAAAGATTGTCTTGACCTTTGAGCTTTACCTTTTGAATATCAGTTTTTTAATTTACCCACCATGATCAAATCTTATTCAACTTCTATAGCCAATATTTGTGTTGCATCAAGGTTTGCAACCCTAGCTCTTCTCAATTGATATCCAAATTTAGGCAATCGAGAATTAATAAATAATTTTTTTTATTATCATCTATTGGTCTTAAAACTATAGGTATTTTATAGAGTAACTTATTAAATTTAGCCACCAAATCTCTAATAGGTTCATAGGCTTCATTTTTCATTTATGTCAACTATGCTAACAAAGCATGAGCATCTTCATCAGGGTTCAATCTACCTTCAAATTTTATTTTCATTATATTCTAATTAGTAACAGATCTTGGATCAAGGTGGTAAAACCATTATGTAACAAAATTCTAAAGTGTCTTAATAAATATTGTAACTACCACATCTTTATTTCTAAACCAAGGACATTATAAATAGTGAGGTGATAATTTGGGTGTTTTTTTCCATCTCCATATAAATTTGGAAAGTTATTTCTTGACCTTTTTTTGAGGTCATGCAACTTCCCTAAATCCAAAAGATCAATATCATTTCCCCATGGTACTACCATGGTTGGGAAAACTACCTGTAGGGGAATGTAATTCTTGATATGACAAGAGCTTGGCTTGTTAAAGTCCCTCCTTGCAGTTGTCTATTTTTATTAGAAATCAAAGGATGACTAGCTTTTATTTTAATTTTTCTTTGATGTTCAAAACATAATTTGAAACTAGAATGTTCTTGTAACTAATAAAAAGGGTTAACTTCACATTTTGACTTACTAGCTCAGTGAATCTCTTTTCTAATAGTTTGAGAGAAAATCATTAGCATTAAGTTACATGTTGAAGTTAAATATCTCAATTAGTTGGCCTTAATTGTTTTGCTCTTTGTATAGCTATTACTTCTACTCTCTATGCTAGAATAGTCTAATCTTCTTCCTTTAGAATTTCAGTAGCTCTATAGAAATGTGTTGAATTAGTTCTATTATCCCAATCAAATGTTCTCAAATATAATTAAATGTATTCTTGATTTTAATTTATCCAATTGATATTAGGTTGAATATGGGGGCCTACACTCCTTGAATTATCATGAGATGAGTTTTCTCTTATGAGTTTATTTCTCACAACTATGTAGGTAATCATCTTCACTTATCTTCTAGACTGAATTCTTGAATTTATTTCAAATTTTCTCTGGGTAATGGTATCACATATTTATTATATATTCAATTTATCTCTAATAACATCAAACTAATCATCACTTATTTTATTATCAAAAGAAAATAGTCAAAGGCTTGAAGCTAGATCTTCTTCCAAAGCTTCGTTCTAATTCAAACTAGGTTGACGATCAGGATTATGAGATCTTGAGATGGTCATGTATCACTTTACTAGTTATGAGTAGTTTAATGGATTATAAGATCTCTTACACATTATTGAATTCTTTTTATTGGTTCTATACAATCAATTTATTGATTCAAAAGGGCTAGGATAATTTAGAATTAGAGTATAAAAACCATATCAAAATCCCAAAAAAATTGCCTAATGTTTGACATAATATCACTCTGGGTTGATTGTTCCCAGTTTGGGTCAGGCTGGGAAAGTGGTCCTTAAGATGATGAAAAAGTCATAATGACTAAAATAACAATGTGGGGAAAATTAAAGTTACAAATGCATGCCCCACGGTATATGCCAAAAAATATTGGCATAAAAATTTGTCAAGGGGACAATTTATTGTATTCACATCAATAGTGTAGGGAATGAAGTCCCTATCCTATTATAAGGTAGAGATACCTTTATTGAAAGCTAAAATCCTATTGAGAAGGAAATATTTATAAATAAAATTTGTAAATCATGGGGTAGTAATTTTAACCTGAAAGTATGAAAAGATATTTTTAGAAAAGAATATGTAGAGAAAGAAAGGAGGAAACATAATGTTTTTAGACAAAAAATTCTTCAAGTTGAACACTAAGACTTGATAAAATTATTAGAGAAAAAAATTGACATCAAGGGGGAAATCTCTCTCATTCAATGGGTTGACAATAAGAATATGAAACATACACTAGAAAAATTAACGAGCCCTAATAACAGAGATGAGTAACTCTCTATATTTTCTAACAAAAATAATAAAAATATTGATTCTATTCCCATCAATATTTTTCTTATATTTAATATATAAATCAAATTCAAGATGGAAATTTATAACCTAATTTTCTATTCTTAATAGTTTAAATATGATAGCAATAGAAAATTCAAAAATGAGGGTCAAATACATTGAATTAAGCAAATAGACATCATCTAAAAAGAATCACTAACACAAAGTTTAGAAACTCCTCTTTAAATTGATCTTCATGAAGTATAATATTTAATCTCCCTTTACAAATTTGCAAAAATATTTTTATTCAAAACCCTTATTACGAGGTCCTAACTTGTATCTATAGGCCAACATAGGTCTTAATGGTGCAAAACTACCTTTTTTCCTTTACAGAGTTGCAAAAACATCAATGAAAAATTATAAATTGAAAGGGTGAAAAAATAGTTTAAGCACTTGACACCACTTGAAAATGTGTTTTGGTGTTTTTACACTGCTAACAAAGGTACATCATCAATTTTCACAACTTGAAAAAGTAAGTTGGCAAAATTACAAAAGACACAATTTGCAAAAGTGAAAACATACATTTACAAGGATAAATACAATGTGACAATACAAGTTAGGTACAAAAATAGATATGAGAAGAAAACATTAGAATGTTGAGAAAAACTTCAATATTTTTACTACTTCATTAACAACACTTTCTCTTTCAAAAAGTCATCAAATCTCTAGAGAAACATCCTTTTCAAATCTTCATCTAGACCATCTGTATACCTATACATAATATATACTAATAAGTTTAACTCTTTCATCTCCTAAAACTTGTTTTAGAATGTGTTTACTATCAAGTCAAGATTATATATATTAACTTTGTATTTGGGCAATTGATGAAGTTTCTCATGATCAAATGAAGACATGGGATTGACAACTTCCTAAATGTGATTTTTAAATTTTTTGACCATGGTTTCAAATAAAATGAGATTTCCACCTTGATCCATGTCACTAGAAAAAGGAAATTTGAACCTTTTGAATTTTGCATCAATTTATGTCATTATGTCACCCCCAAGTGACCGTACATTATTGAATTTCTTGACACAATCTTGAAGTGATTAGATTTTAAATTTTGTAGCCCAAAAGAATTCAATCTGATAAATAACTTCTTCCCTTTTTATGACTCCTTTGTCAATAAGTTCAAGAGGGAAATTTTGATAATTCAATCAACTTAGGGATGAAATCCTCTCAGTTTTGTATTTCCTCTTTGTACCCACTTTATTTTGCTATTACCTATCTACATTTTGAATGAACTTTAGAGACCATTTTCATTGTATCAAGAATTGTTAAGGTTCCCTTATTAGTGATCTTATCAATCCAATATTTTACTATAGTGCCCATTTATCCTATCTCTTTCACTTTCTTTAATGTCTCAATTTGAAGACTTGACAAAGCAATTATTGGATGAATTGATCTAATCAGCCTCTATATCATTGAATTCAATTGTTTCACATTTTATTTTTAACTCATCCTTCATTAATTTATCCTTATCCATTTTCTCAAAAATAGTTTCAATTTCCAACTACACATATCCCTTTATCCCTTCTCTATTAGACTTTACCAAGTGGTAGATACCCGATAGTCTTCAACTCTGATATCTAATTTATCTTTTTCAACTACAAGAATAGTCAGTTCTACATATTTCTCTCATTTTCATTTGTTACCATTTGTGAGATGGTTCTTGCTTTCTTTAATCTTTTAGAAAAAGTAATTAGGATTGTCAAAGTCCCAAAGTCTATATCCTCAGGTTCAATAACTTTTCCTCTTTCCTTCACCACCATGGACAACCAATCTGACATTGTTATGCTCAAATAACGAGGTGGCATAAAAGTTGATACTTGTGGAGCTAACATCGCTAGTGTAGAATAATGTGTCTTTTCAATTGTGATACCTTAAAAATATTCTTATCTTTATTCATGTTTGTCAATTATGTCAATTGGACTTCTTAGAGAGGAGATAACAGACAATTCAAGATTTGATGGAGAAGACAAAGAAATGGGAGGGATTTCTTGTAGTAGAGAAGCAAATTATATAGGTAGCAACATGTTATTTGATGTAAGGAATTATTGGGTTGTATTTTTTATGAGATATTGAGATTGTGAGAAATAATAATCATGAATTTATTGATAAATGAAAAGATTAGGAGAAGAGGAGAGATTTTCACCTAACCTCTTTATCTTGAGTTTGAGAACCCTTCATGGTGGAATGTCCTTTTGAATATTTTTTGGTTATTGTGTACCCTCTATCACTAGGAGCTCTCCACTTAGACCTGATCCATATACTTTATCTACTTCAACATGTTTTTTGTTAGAAGCTGGCAAATTCATCCTCCCTAGGAGGTATAGGTAAATAAATATTTCTAACATATACTCCTTTACTTAACCATTTAATAATCCTTTCAAGTAATACCCTTGTTCTACTTTTGAGAGAAATAGATTCTTTCTTATGCCAATGGACAACATGTAATGGTTTTATTATGATGACTTATTTTTCAAAGATGGGATTCAATGTGATCTCATCATCCACCAATTGCTTTCATACTTTCATTATGCCAAATTTGATTATTTGCTTCATAGTAAATTGTGAGTAGTCTTTGATTTTGACCATTTTCTCATCATCACATTCCATCTAGTAATATTCAAAGTGTCAAATATTTTGAAGTTAAGGCCCAAATTTATGTTCAATTAAACCCCTTATATCAAATGTAAATCTACTTTCAAAAGTCATGATATTACAATGAGACATATATTACTCCTTATCCTACTAATGAAAATCAAAAATTTGACCATTGTTCTATGTTGACCTATCAAAAACTTCTGCATTTCAACAAGTTGTCTCACTAGTTACTTTAATGCCCACTTATCATTGGCATATCATGGAAGAATATAAGGAGTAATGTTATAGCCATTTATCCTCAAATAGCTAAAAGTATGAAATTGTATGAACCAACTCCCTCATCTATATATTTTTGTGGTAGCCATCATTGATATCCTCATGTTAAAAATCTCTTTCTCAAATAATTGAATGATAAAATGAATGAAATAATCATTCACCCTTTTGAAATGTTGGTTTTTTATTTTAATTTAATTTGGGGATAGAAGTCATATACTTTTGTTTTCTTGAAGTCATCAGCTATATACAATCTGTCAAAATATCTTTGACTACCTATGTCATAGACAAGATAGGCAGTGATACAAAAATTTGATGTGATCTTCACTTCTATTAGATGTTTATAGATTAAATCATTGATTAGTTATCCCCAATTTAGATATTGCTTATTCTTGTGAATGATCCAAATGAGCCTATACATCCATGCCTAAAAAAAATCATTGTTAAGCTCCCCACTATTATGTGCAATAGTGTTATTATGTAATTTATCTCATTCTTAAAATCAAATCTCACAAGATTCTTCACGAGTTATGTAGAAGAGTGTTTTGGTTTAGTCAAAAAACCATTTTTTATTTTTTAGTACACAAGATGTTATTGTCATCCCAAAAACTTTGAGAAGACTTAATATTTAAATACACAAAATATTCTTGATCTGGAAGATGAAATATAATATCTATGTCTTTTGGGGTCAAACTTACCACCAACTCACCTTGTGAATCTCTCACTTCCCTTGTCTTTGAATTACAGTGCTCCACCATGACCAAAACTAAATCAGGGGACTGCACTAAAATTAGAAACCCTATAACTTGTGCAAATCTACTATCAAAAATACTCTGATCAAAGTCAATTTTATGCACCACATTCATTCTCTCCTAAAACTCATCTAAGTCTATATGACTTAGATCAGTATTTGTAATGTTCTCCACATTGGATTCCAATGGAGAGAGAGGTGTCACACCCAAAAACTACTATTTCATGCTCACTTTTTCTTTGCGCAGAATTGGTTTTTCTAAAGTAGAGAATGAAGACATTAAATTTTACTTAAAAATTAACAATCAGGGAGGTACTCACATAATGATAGTTTATTTCAAAACTTGACAAAATGAAATAGCTTAAATCAAAATAAGTTATTTAAATTTCACCAAAAAGTCATACTCATAATTTTTCCTGTGTAAATCACTCTAGTGTTTTTTAATATCCCATATGAATTTCACCATCCTACTTAATCATTTTTATCAATTTTAACTTCCCCTGTACAATCACCTTATAACACAGTTATATGTATTCTCTTTGCATGCAAATGAGAAATTTTGAAATTTTGAAATTTTCCTCTTTTCAATTTTAAAATTCTACTCTTCTTTCTACCTTGGGCCAAAAAAAATAAAAAAATAAACAATTTGATTTTGTTAATTTTCAACTCTCTAAGCTCACCTAAAATTATACAACCTTTTTTAATTTTTGATCAAAAATAAATAAAATTTTGATTTATACCTTTTTGATTTTCAAAACCCTCAAATCCACATGAGTCATATGGATTTTTTTTAAATGGTCATAAATAATGAAAATCAAATTTGCTTTTAATTTTTTAAGACTCTAAACTACAATCCTACCTAGTCTGTATAGTCATACAATCTTTTGGCCTATTGAAAAAAATTAAATGAAAAATATTCTACCCTTTATTTTCTATAATTTCTCTCACCTCCTCTTCCTCCTACATGCAAGGTTAATTTTAAGAGGCCCTACTAGTAAACCTATGGGAATTATTTGGTGAATCTATGGAAATCTAACTCACAACTATGGTGAATCATATACGGGTAAAAGAAAATCTTAAAAAATCATTTTTTGGTACAACCATTCAAATACACCAAAAGATAGACACCAAATAGAACTACCAAAAAGTGATACCAAATGATTATGCTAAATGGCTATACTGAGTGATGCATGTTAAATAGTGGGCATTAAATGGTTCATGCCAAATGGCAAGTGTCAAACAGTGGTACCAGATGATAGGTGCCAAATGGTGGTATGTCTAACTATAGCTATCAAATGGTTCCTCTCAAATGGTAGTACCTAATTTTAGTTATCTGATGGTAGTGCTAAATAATTGGGCCAAATAGAAGTGTTAAATAGCAGGGCCAAATCATGGTTTCAAATGGTGATGTCAAACATCAAAGTCTGATGTTGCTCTTAAAACTGTCATTTGGTGATTTTGGGTGACTTGTGCAATCAATGTCCTATTCGATTACCTAGTTGCAATCCTCGACCTATGAATACCCACCTTTTACTCTCATTTAAAACAGTTTATAGAATAGTTTTCTCATCCCCCTTTCAACCCACCCATAACAATTCTCTTATTCACATAGTTAGCTAACCAACCATGGAAAGAAAATACATTTTTAAGAATTCATTATGCCCATACATTTTGAAGCTTCCCAACACCTACAATTATTAGATTTTAAAATGTAGCTTTGGTGGTTTGATATGCATACCTCAATATGAAATATACCATGGGATACTAAAATCACTAATGTCTTCCCATGAACCTAGTGAGAAGAGGTTCGATATGAATGTCGACTCCATAATGATCTACTTTGGTACTTCACCAAAAGAGATTCATAATTTTATAGGGCTTCCATTCAACAAATCTAACCCTATGACTCCAAAATCAATATTGATAGATGATGACAATAAATATTTGGAGTCCACTTTTAGCTTGTAGATTGACTGAACTTGTATGTAAATTTGTGTTTAATATTGAAATTTCAACTTTTAATATGTAATTTTTTTTTAATATTGAAAATTTAACTTTTCATTCCTATTTTTTCACTTTCATTTCAAATAGTTGGAAGAGGGGCCTCCATATGGATGACATTTATGATCTATTTCTTAAAGTAATGGTTCAATTTTTCCTTATGAGAATAGTATTATAGGGAAGACTAGAAAATATTCCTTATTGGGTAGTTGTGTACATTCTTCATACTCTTTCTAGTTTGAGATATGATTGGTGTACTTTTATTTCTTCTAGGATTAGGTTAGAACTAAATTATGCTTGTACCAATCCCAGTTCCATAGTTTTCTATTAAAATTTTATTCTAGTCTTGTATTATGAGGCCTTATATGACCTCCGAAAAATTATGATTCTAACTATTTTACATCCAAATATGAGCACAAATGCTTTGTCTGTTGATGAACAAGATGTTAGTTTACCATTCAAATGAATCACCTAAATTAAGGATTAATATTTGTTTGTTTGTTGATAAACTATTACAAAATTAAGGATTAATATATATTTAAAATTTGTTTGTTACATGTAAGATTTTTTGCCTTTATGAATGAAAATAATCTACCTCAAAAGTACAATGTGAATTAAAGGATCTAGAGATTTTGAGTCTAAAGAATCATCCTTGCATTCATTTCAAATTTTGAAACATCCAAGAGTTTCTTCCTCATCATCTTTTCATGCAATTTTAGTATTTAAAACTTTAAAATGACATTTTAACTTTCAAGGGCATTATCTTATTTATTTGTTTGATTTTTTTAGTTGACTAAGTGTCGACTGAGGTTGGCATGGAACAACAACAACCGTAACAAATGCCAACATTTCATGTACCTTTTCTACCTACTATGCAAGGTATTTTACATTCCATGTTTCGGTTTTTTAGTTAAAGATTCCTATATTATAGATTTTTATGACTAGAATCTTGCCTATTTTAGCAGCTCAAACTGCCCCCATCACTTGTAATATGGCATGTAGATTAGAGGAAATATTATCTCCAAATACAAGTACTAAACCTTTAATTTCAAATTAGGATTTATTTTTTATTTCTAAATTTACCATTTTTATAATATAATTTAGCTTTGTAGGGCACTCTCAATCTCTAAGGAAACATATTCCAGCACCATCCTTGAACGTAATTCACACAAGGGGGAAGACTCTTCCATTACCACAAGCACTAGCACCTAGTAAAAGAACACTACAATTATTAGATTCTGAATTCCCCACTTTTTTTATTGAAGGTATCTTAAGTGTGCAAGGATTAACCTATTTGCAACAAATTGATCTTGAAAAGGAATATCTCAAAATTGAAAGTGGAGAAGTAGGTGAAGTTTCTTTCAATCCACATGATTTTATTTAGGGTGCAAATGTTCTTGTAACTTCTCAGGAGGAATCTTGTACCTCTTCACCCCCACCCCACCAACTAATGTTGACTTATCTGATGATGCCATTACATCTTTGTTATTAAATAATTTATTATTAGAAAGCATTATATTAAGTCTTAAGGAGGGAGTTATAGATGAGTTAAAAAATATATTAGTTTGGGAGTTTTGTGCAAAGACACGGATTAATGAAATAAATGTTTGATATCACAAACACTCCTGGTAAGAAAAATTATTTTCATTAGTGCAATATGAATCCACAAAGATTTATGATTTGTTTGGCCAAGCTAAATCTATGTCCATTATTGTTTCTAATAGTTATAATGATAATGTGTTGAGTATTATGCTAAATAGGTTGGAGAATTTGAATGTAGAAGCGTATGCATATTTTAATAAATGGGAAAAAGACATCAACCTTGTTGTTATTAAAAATTTCAAGAAGGAAAATTATTTGGTAAGTATCTTAATTTTTATCAAATTTCATGTCATAGTTATTTTAGTTTGAATTTAATTAGATGTCGTTTGTAGTTATAGGCAAAATATGAGAATTTAAAAAAGGATGCCTAGGTCCTCAATGTACATTTGAAAAATGCACAAAAATGTATATAATCTTCCATTCAATTTAAGAAGAATCATGTTATATTAAATAAACAAAAAAATACACTTTGAAAAATCATTAAGGAGAAAGGATGGGATCCCGATGCTTTATTGAAGTAGAAGACAGATGCCAATTCAAGTCTACTTTTTGTAGGAGATGCTACAAAAGAAGAAAAGAAAAATCTTTATCGTATTAATTTTATGGCTAAGGATCTTGAAAGTTTAGGGATATTGAAGGACAACACAAAATAATTGGAGGTAAGGATTAGTAATGATTGTGGTATAAATGTGGATGTTATGGTTGTGAAAGTGGCTAAGTAATGAGGGGTCTTTCTGAAAGACAAAAATAATGATAGTTTTTGATGTTGTAAATTTTATTATATTTGAAAATAATGTTATGTTTTTAAAAAAATCTTTTAAATGATAATTTTAAGTTTGGATTTACAATGATCATTTTTTTAAAGTTTCAATTAGTCTTGAGTATGAATTCGAATTTGAATTTTATGATGTTAAGTCATTAGTATCAAATATGAATTTATTCAGTTGATGTAGCTCAAACAAAATGGTGATGTGAATTACAATTGTTTTTTCTTTGGATTTGGACTAAGCATGGATTTGAATTTGATATGATTTCATATTTTTCAATTATTATCATTGTTTTAGATCAAGTTTTTTTATTTTGAATCTGGTCATGTTGTTCAATAGGCTTGTCATGTTTTATCGCCCTTGTATTTGACTTAAAAATTCATATTTTTAAGATAAAAGTTAAGAATAAGGTTAAAATTATTAATATAGTGTTATAATATAAAATTTAATTTATTTCAAAAGCTATAAAAATATGTATTTAACAATTCAATCTTAGAAAATTCTAAAAATATTATGACCCATTTGAAATTATTAAGAGCCAATTAAATAAAAGGGAAAGTTGCATGATGAATGGAACAAATATTTCAAATGACAATTTTATCAACAATTATAATGAATTTAGTATTTTAAATGTTTTGAAATATCAAAAATGATATGAAATTGGAATTTAGAATATGATAATTGTAATAAATAAACAACTAATACTCAGGTAGTTGAAACAATCCTACACAAACTTGATAATCACCAATGACATTTGTATTTGTTGTATCAGTGACATATTTAGTGTCATTATTTACATCCTTTCTATTTGTCACTATATTACTGATGCCTCTTATTTTAGTTAGAGAACTCCATGTGGCTAGAGCTCTTTCATAAGGAAACATGTCCATAGCATAGCGTGAAACATACAATCTCAAATAGGTTTCTAAATTTTTATCTAATCTGTTTCAAAGTTTTGACTTAATAAATGATAATGCACTGAATACTCTTTCATCTTTAATTGATCCTAGAATAATTATTTGAAAAATCTCAAATAATCAAAATATTCACTTAGACTTTCCTACAAGATACTACTAGAATAAAGTTTTTTCCATAGCCATCTAATTGCCCCATTTTCTGTTGGTTTGCTTAGAAAGTGATATCGTTCAAACATTGTAATTACAAAATGAGTTGACTGAGATGTCAATAAATCCTTTCCAAAAATAATTTTTATTTCAACTTCATTGACCTCTACATATTTATTAAAATGCTTAACAAGAGAACCCATGTATTTATGAAATAAATTACTAATTGATTTTTGACTATTATTATTATTCTAAAATATGGGATTCACAACTACCATGCCCTCTAAAAAATCATCCCTTTGAAAATTATCTCTAATATCCATAGATAATTTTTATGAAATTATACTTAGTTTCATCCAGGTTTTAGATATAACAATAACATACAAAATATGTGTTACAGGTAGTTCTTCAGATTTAGCTCCCACAAGATCAGGTCTTCTTTAGAAAGTATGCATTGGTATCTCTTTACCATTAATAATGACACAAAGATAATCATTGATATTCAATTTCAAATATCTTTCAGGATTCTGCAAATCTATCAATCGTTGGAAACTGCTAAAAGCACGACCCTAAAACTTTTCATTCAAAGTGTATAGTATATCTAGAGATTGACATACTCATTTTTTCAACCGTATGAAGTTAAAAATGTAAATGAATCTCTCCTAAGTATGTTTTATTAAAAAATTCATTCCTTTAGCATTAGTATAATTCCACATAATGTCAGCAATGTTGCCAAAAATTTTAAACAATAAAATAAATATTTTGCCTTGTCAACTTCTCTACGATATTTATACATAAAGCCTACTAACGATGGATATTATTCAAAAATTTAGCATGTAGGTTCATACATAGAAATTTTATATCAACATATTTCAGTAGTTTCTTACCATCAGCCACTCCTATTTCAAATTTTTAAAACTCTAAAAATATTTTTGGACTGCTTGACATATAAACATGTAAGTCATAAATGAGCTCTTCCACTTTTATGACATTAACAATTTTGCTAACTATTTTATATGCAAAATTCATCCTATGAGCCATGAAATGAATTGGAATCATATATGGGGAAACTATTGTTTGCATCTAAACACATAGACCATTTATTTGCTCCTATATAATTGATGCACCATCAGCCTCAACACACACTAGCTTTATAGATATTGCATAATCATCCATCCCAACTTTATCTTTCAAATTAGATATAACTAATTTATGAAGACTTTTAGCATTGTGATTTTCTACCATTTTATGAATTGTTAGTAGATGAGAATGCCTTGAATAGTTCTCAAAAGTATAAACATGCATGCAAACACATGATGTGTTGTCAATTATTATGATCCATCAATGGGCAATGAGATGAATAGTGAATTTTAAACTTTTTGTTTCAAATACTCCTTATCAACCATTGCTAGACATTTTGCTTTTTCCCAAGCACTACTATCTAACCAACGTGATTATGAAATATATAGAAATCTATTATGTTGAAATAAAATCTTATAATCTAAAAAAATAGAAATAGGTTTGCCTTTTTTTAGAATGTGGTATACAATAGAGACTTGTATATATTTGGCCTTTAAATGGGATTGCATAACTTTTTCAAAATTTACTTTGATTATTCCCCCTTTCTCAATAAGATGTTTTTGATGTTTTGTATCATTTTCATACTCATATGCATATCTTACATGCATGCAATCTTCTACATTTTCCCACTTATGTGTTCTTATTATCTATTCATCTAGATGCTTCACTATCACATATATTTTTCACAATATTTCTCAATCGTGTCCAACTTCAATTTAATTTTATGTTCCTTTCCTAGTTTCTAACTACATATTATACATCTGCATTTTATTGGAGTGTCATCAGCATTTTCAAGATCAATTCAATGAAGGGGAATTTTTTTTCCCAGCCCACCCTAAAGGACCTTCCAATTATCCATCTACTTCTCTTCCTTCATGAATATTTTTGAGTGGAGTTTTTAGCTAAACTTTGTGTTTGATGAGAACCAACAATTTATTCTACCACTTGAGTGTCATGATCATTATAATAAAAAAAACTAGAGGAGTGTCTTTGAGTGGTGTAATGTCATCATCAAAATAATCTTCAGGGGGTGACATGTTATTTTGTTTATTCTTTCTTGTGAGATATTAGTGAGGATTTCTGCATGTAAAATTATTTTAATATTATTGAACAGTTAAAGTTAAATTCAAGACAAACTAAAAAATCAATAAGTAGATGTAGTTTGAGTGCATTACGGTTGTGTGGGATTTTTTATTGGTTATTTGAAACAAGATAATATGCTTTATTTTCCAAAAAATTGGCCTATCCTTTTATCATTTCCACCAGATGCCATGATGATCAAGGATACAATACTT
The DNA here is from genome assembly GCA_037957365.1 of Torreya grandis. NCBI lineage: Eukaryota > Viridiplantae > Streptophyta > Pinopsida > Cupressales > Taxaceae > Torreya > Torreya grandis. Next base: position 1,759,182 of record JARHVA010002422.1, read on the forward strand.
TAGTTCTAGCATCTGGTTATAGAGCAGATGCTACAGTTTGGTTATGTTATTTGGTTGAAGCACCATTCTAATTTTTTATTCTATCATCTAGTTATAGAGTGAATTCCACTATTTAGTGTTTTTATTTCACACTATCATTCAGTACTACCATTCAGCACTATCGTTCATGATTGCCATTAAGTGGTGTCATTCGATGTCATCATTTGATGTCATTGTTAGGTATCATCAATTGGTTCCTCTATTCATAGACTGAATGTTGTCATTCAAGTGCATTTGTTTGATGTTATAGATTGGATACCACTATTATGCTACATATTAGATACTCTTGTTTGGTGCTATGATTTGGTTGTAGTCATTTAGTTTCACTTGTGATGTGGGTTCTATCAATCCATTTTGGCTTGTTACCTATTAGGTGTTTGTGTTTTATTTTATATCAGGGGTGGTTGTCGAAAGTATACTTTTATGGTCACCCACGGTAGCCTATGTATTATATATATGTGGTGAATTGAAGGTTAAACTAATAAATTATTGTAAATGGTTGGCGAGCTAACCCTCAAAATAATTTACATTCATAAATTTTAGGTGACCTGGACCCATGTACTGACCCTAAAAATTTTCCAAATTTTTTTTTAAATTGGAATATTCATGAATTAATGAATATTCACTACTAAAATTTACCATGCCTATGTGGTCATACAACCTATACTATAAGTAAAGTAAAAAATATATTTTCCATTCTACGGATTGGTATGACTTCTTTTGGTAGCTAAAAAATGATCAAAATTATCTTTTTTAATTTATCTTCACTTCTATATTTCCTATGCATAGTTGTATGGTGTATGACCTCTCAAATATTAACAAAAATAATTTTCTTTTTGGACTTTTCCTCTTGGGGCATATAGCCCGTTTGGTCTTCTTTGCATGGCAAAAATAAATTAAACTTATATTTTTGTTTTTTCACTTCTATTCTTGGGCATTGTCATATGATTTTACCATGTGGTGAGAAAAAAAAGAAAATAATTTTAAAATCATTTCTCATTAACTATTGGTTGTACAACTTAAATTATTGAAAGCAAAGAACAAATTTTGATATTTAAATTTTCTTTTTAGACTTTTCTTCACCTTCACTTATATTCTTGAGGTGTATGGTTTTGTCTTGGAGGCAAAAATGAATAAAAATTTCTTCTTTCCTTTTATTTCCCTACTTCATTTTATTTTATCAAATATCATTTGGATATTTTGCATGTGGCTTCAAAAGCTTAGAAGAGAGAGTTTATTTTTACACAATTCAGGGAAGAAATAATGATCTTTGCATATAAGTTGAAAAAGAAGTCTTAAATTGGTAACAATGTTTACACAGAGTAGGGAGCGTAAATTATAAATTGCATGATCGGGGGAGTAGTAAAGCTTACATGCATGACAATGAGAAATAAATATTTTATTTGCATGACTCAAAGAAGTCATAAAAAAAAATTACACAACTTGGAGAATGCCAAAATAAATTTACATGATTCAAGGAAGTGACAAAATAAATTTGCACAACTCAAAGAAATATCTGAGGAAATGACACATCAACATGATTTCAAAATCAAATTATAAATTAAAATTATTTTAATTGATTTAAGATTTTTTAATTTAAAATTGCACCGTGTGAAAAATTGAAAAATCAAATTGCATGACTTGAAAAAGTGTCAAGGCACTTTTGCACTTAGGGAAAAGCAAAAAGTTTTGCATAAATTGAAAAGGTTTAATGAACTTTTATAAATTATGTGAAAGCCAATGGTTTTTTACATGGGGAATCTCAAAATCACTTTTACACAATTTGGGATATAAAGTGTTTTGCATGTAATTGTAAAATTAATTAATTAAAATTTTATTTTTTCAAAATCTGACAAGTTTAAGCTCAAACCAAAAATTAGCCAAAAAAAGTTAATATTTTGCTAATTTTTAAATCTCTAAAAAACATGATAATAGCTAGCTCTAACTGGGGTTTCAAACTACAGGGGATAAAAAGAACTTAGACTCTGATTTCATAGGCAAGTATTTTATCCATTGGGAAACAGAGTCTTGAATTTGACTGCAACTTGATCAACCAAAAAGTAATCAATCTTTGATGAAATGATGGGTCCTCAAGCTATCATGATGTTATCACATTTCAAAGGACAGTGTGTGTAAGGGCATTAGATACTCATCCTAATAGGTGCTATCACATATCTTAAATGGATAGTGTATACGAGTGCATTAGGTAATCATCCTGATAGATGTTATCCCACATCCCAAAAGGATAGTATATGCAAGGGCATTTTTCATTATGCATTTTCACACAAACTAAAATTTAAAGAAAGAAACCCATCTTAAAACTTTTATGATTGCATTTGGATACAAACTTGATCGATTACTGAGATAAGTCACCATGAATATTTATGCAAGGCTCACATTATATAATTATTTAACGAGAATGAACTATGATTGGAAAGGAGAAAAACTCAAAGGTGAATAAGGAAATATATGTGGTAACATCTTGTTGGGATATAAAGTCATTGACTAGATTAAATAGATGAATTGATAGAGGTACTTAATACTAGACATACTAATAAAGAGGGTAAAAAAGAAAAGAAAATAATGAACATGACACAAACCAAAAAGAAAAAGCAAAAAGGAAACATGACCAAAATTATATTTACATATATATAAACAAAGGACCACTTACTTCTCACTAGAAATAGTGATTGAGACATTGCCCACTGAAGGGTAATGGTAGATGAGTTTTATCACGATATGCCAGATAGAAAGAGTTATTACCATAGAAGTTCTTGATTCTAAATGGACCCATCTAGAGTGATCAAATTTCTCATTACTTTCCTTTCACTCTTTATGACTATCCTAGAGTAGGACCAAGTATCCTACTTGGAATTATTTTTTCTTTTCCTTCTTATCAAAGAAAAAATTAACATGAACCTAATGCTCTATAATTATATCAACCACCTATGTCTTTTCTTCTTCCAATTATTTTAGGTAGAAAATTCTTTTGTCTAGTGGGTTTTCAAAATTTAGATTCTCAACATCCCTAGATCACTATAAAGCAAATAACTTAAGTGTTATATGAATTGTGACATATATTTTGTATAAAACTTGTAATGGGGATATCCCAATAGCCCTTTTGGGTGTTATGCAATCTTCCCAAAGAGCATCATAGATCTTTTTATGCCAATTTCTTTGATTTTCATCAACTATTTTATGCATGATTTTGAATAGGTTCTTGTTGATTGACTTAGCCTAGCCATTTCCTTATGGGTGATAGTTTGATGAATGAGATAATAAAATTCAATACCCATAATAGAATGTGATCATTTTTGAAGAAGAAAAGCTAGTATCATTATATGTGACTCTCTTTTATGGAATCCCATATCGCGCCAAGATGTTCTCTTTAATGAAATCACCTTTTTTAATAGTTTAACCATGAATTGAGAGAAACTATTCATGACTCTAACTGGGGAGACCACTAGTGAAGGATGTTTCCTGCATTGAGATCTAAAACTTATCATATACTTTTAAGAAATGTTTGAAACAAGAGATGAAAAGGATATAATGTTTTCTATGACCTATGAAGTTGTCTGCTTAACCAAAATCACTTCCACCCACTTAGTAAAGTAATTTATTATTGTGAGAACATGAGTATGAATTGTGTTTGAATGAGAGTTCAATGTTCTAACAAAATCCAATCCCCATTGCTAAAAAGGTTCTTCAACTATCACTAGTTTAAGAGGAAGTTCCACCAATTTAGATTTCCCCATAAATTGATGACATGCCTCACACTTTCTCACCCATTCATATGAATATTTAAAAATATTTGGACAATAGTAATGGTCTCTAAGTATCTTATAGGTTGTTACTCTTGTATAAAAGTGTCCTCTATAGGCTCAGTCATGAAAATATTGAAATAGATTTTTATGTTGTTCTTTATCAACACACCCTAGGAAGAAACCATCAATACTTTTTTTTAAAGAGTGACATCCCATATGACATATTTTTTGGCATGTAACTTGACTATTCTACATTGCTTAGCATTCAAATGTGAAAGACATTCCCTTTATGTCAGGAAGAAATCAATGTGGGAAATCCATTCATTAGTGTAATTAACAAACACTACCAAAGGAAATTTATTTTCCTTGATCAACAAAATCTGTTGAAAAACTTAACTAAAAGTTTCCCTACTCTATCATGAGTTGACACAGTCCTTTTCCTCAAACTAGCTTTGTGGGCTTGATCTCCAGATCATACTCTTGAAATTTAGTTATCCAATTTTCCCACTTAGAACTAGGTTCCTGTTGGATCAAAATGGATTTAACAGTTGTCCTTGGCACCATCACTAAAGAATTTGAATGCAATATGTAATGCATGAATTGTTTAACTACTTTCACTATTGCATAATCATGCTTTTCCTCAAGAGAATATTTTGACTCTTAATCTTTGAGTTTACAAATAATGAAGGCAATCAAAGATTCAATACCTTCCTCATTTCTTTGAATCAATATTGTTTAAAGTGTATGATCTGAAGCATAGAAATAATAATGAACTTTTTCTTAAAATTAGGACAAACCAATGTTGGTGTGTGAGAAATAACAGCCTTTTATTTTTTTACTACCTCTTTGGCTTCATTGTTCCATTTGAAAGAAGGTTTTCATTTCATCATTTATTCAATATGTTTGGTGATCTTAGTGAAGTTAGGGATGAATCTTCCTAAAAATTTTACTTTCTCAAAGAAATAATGTACTCCTATTTTATTAGTAGGCAGGGAACATTTTTTAATTACCTCTACCCTTTTTGGATCAATATTTATTACCTATTTTAAAACAATATGACTTAGGATCTTACCTTTAGTCACTCTAAATATGAACTTATTTGGGTTAAGAGAAATTCCATGCAACTGGAATTTTTCAAAAACTCTCTCTAAATGTGCATAGTGGTATTTTTTGTTTTCTAAAAATAACGTCAAGTCATCAAGATATACCGCAATCATTTTTTTCTTCAATTCCTTGAAAGATAGATCCATTTCCCTCTGAAAAGTGGCTCATACATTATTGAATCTAAATGACATCTACCTATATGCAAAAGTACCCCAAGGTTTTGTGAAAACTATTTTGTGTTGGTCTTCTTTATTAACCTTAATCTGATTATATCCTTAAAAACCATCAATCATGGAAAGCATTTTATCACTAGTCACTAATTGGAGAGCCTAATCAATGATCTACAATGTATATTTTTAATTTAGGGATGCTTGGTTGAGAATTATGAAATCAACACAAATTCTAATCTCACCATTCTTCTTACAAACTAATACTATCTTAGCTACCCAAGTTGAATGGTGGATAGGAAAGATAATGTGATCATCAAGCATCGTTTGCAGTTCGATGAGAATTGTTCCTACAATTTTAGGATTGTATTTCCTTAGTTTTTATCTGAAATGCTTTGTATTAGGATCTATAGGAATTGTATTTTAAATTTATATGGGACAGAAAGATTTAAGGTCTGCGTATGAATATGTGAGTATGTCAATATACTTACAAAGAAGGCTAACAAACTTTTATTTTTCTTTGGGTGAACAACACTTCCCAATATTAACAAAGCTAGGATGTTCCTCTAATCCAATTTTCACTTTTTCATGATCAATAGAATCAATATTCCCTTTTTGCATTTTACTCTTTAAAAATCTATCATGTTTTTTACACAATTCGTCTAAAGAGGCCAAACCTTTAGGGATTTTGTTTCCTTTCAACTTGATAATATCTTCCTCATGTTGTTCATCAATGATTCCCTGTTTTGACATGTGAGTTGAAGATTTCATGTATGAAGAATCTCAACCTTCAAAATATAGATCTATGAAGATATATGCTTTCTCAAGGAATGAAACAATTTGTTGCTCATCATAGAAAACTTGTCAATTCTCTACATTATCTGGGACACTTAGCCTATATATTAGCTTGATTGTATTTTTTTATACCAATATCTACAAGAGGAATATAAAATAAGTTGATACTACCAAAGAATCAACTTTAGAGTTATGTTCATGAGTAACTATATTCATAGAAAAAGTATCAAAACTTTTTATACTATCCCAGACTATGTTCCTATAATGTCTTAGATTATCATGATTTACTTGGTATTGACCTTTGACCTATTTTACAACAATATCAGCATCACCTAAGACTTTAAAATTTCTATTTCTCATTTCTTTTACAACCTGCAGTCCCTACAAAAATACTTCATATTTGGTTGTATTATTGGTACATTCTATATACACATAATATTTTCAAATTTTTATCAAATGTTGATGTTTTATATCTTGTAGGAACTTGTTGAGACTCAATCTCTTTGAGTGCACACCTTAAAGGTTTCACTAGGAAAGAGGTGGGTAGACCATTGGTGCTTCATAGGATTATTGTCCCTTATTGCCTCTTATTACCAATCCAACTATCTCCTAAAAACTATTTTATAAGCTATTACTCCTATTTTGCATACTCCTCCAGTATTTTTTCACTTTCCATCTCTTTTTTCCTCACATTAAGCCCATTTTTATATTATTTAGTACTAGGTCAATTGGGTTGACCCTGTACTATTATGGGTGAAATTCATTTAGGGTTTAGGTCAGCTCTTGACCGACCTACCCTGTGACCTAGTGAATTTTTGTCCATAATTGTAATAGGTTGATTGGGTCGACCCTATCGACTAAAAATTTAAAAAGGGATTAGGGTTAAATATACCTATATATATAAGATCATTCCATTATTATTTACACAATGAACAAGATTTATTTTTTTCTTGTGCTTCTTTATAATATGTTATTCCACTATTCTACTTGAGGAGTCTTAGCTTAGGGCTTTTACTTGGATAATCTACTCTTGTGGAGAAGTATTATATTATTTGGCCTTTCTTAGTGATCCTTACAAGCCATAAAAACCTCTTAAAAAACCCCCATGTCTAAGGGAGATATTTAGTCTCAATGGATTCATCGTTTAGGTAAGTATTCTCTAACTTTGCTCCTCTCTTTTAGTAGATAAAAGTAGCTTAAGTATTGGCTTCGAATAATATTACTCTTCTTCCATGTATTAGAGTCTTACTCATACATAACTTAATTGAAACTCTCCTCTGCATTTTTTTTGTTTACTAACCCTCATATTATGCCATAAGCTTTGATGAGCACTAGATTAGACTTTACTTGTTATTAGTTTAGTGAATATAAGACATAGGGATTAATTAGGGTTATTGTGTGGTTGTACTTGACTCGAAGCTTTGAAACCCTCCCCAACGTGGTTTATTTTGGTGAGATATCCCCTAATTAGGTCTAGAAGATCCCCATATTAGTCATGTTCTCAATTATCTAATGTATCCCCAATCGGAAGTGTATGTTGTGATATATCTTCTTTGAGTTAGGATTGATTTATAGACATGATGCATTTTTTATTGCATACATTATGGTGAACCTGATATGAATCTAATGCTTGTAGGTTTTATTTCACTTTTTTCATTATTTTATCATTTCATTTATTTTTTTCTATATTTATGATGCTAGGTTGATAGTGTCAGTATAGTTCTAACTTCTATGCACACTTTTAACACACAGTCACATCAATACAAATTTATTTAGTTTGTGTATGTTTTTCATCAGGTACAAGCTACTAGGTCAATTATATCAACACAGTACAATTTTTTCACTTCTATACAAGCTACTAGTCAACCTTGTCGACACATTACACTTCCAAACATCTAAAAAACATACTAGGTCAACCTTGTCAACACAATATACTTTATAGGTTTTAGCAAGTAGGATTTTACAAAACTAGGTTGACCCAGTTAGCCCAATTACCAAAATTTGCAAGTATAAATCAAGGCACTTCAACAATAATATCATTTCCTTTGTAGCCTCCAACCCACCAAGGTTCCTTTCTCTCCTCTATCATTTTTATTATTTATTACAGTTCTATTTTTCACAGTTTATAATGTTTAAAACTATTGTTGTACAACAAAGTAGGTTAACACTTTTGATGTAGTTTTTTATTTTGTCTTATGTCTAAAAATTTGGTTGACATTGTTGATGTAGTTATATTTGAGAACCTTGTTTTAATAGTACACTAACAATAATGTTATCTTTATTATGTAATCTCTGCATATATTGTCATCTGAACTGACACTGTACTATGATTTAAAGTTGAAATTAATATTTATATGCTAGTAATTAGCTCACACTTTCACTTGTTGTTTTCATGCTTAGAATAGATCACATAGTCTAATTAGGTGGTTTTTCAATATACCATTTAGTTTCATGATTTTCTATTTTCTTACATACACTACCAAATCACATAATCTTAAAACACATTTAAATAATTGTCTACCCAAGGCCTACCTACTTAGATTTCATCACCAAGGGGGAAGTTGACTTGGTTTTCTAGTCAAGTATAAACACATGGTTAATGGTATATATTGGCAAAGCACCTGACACCCTTATCATTATGATGTGTGAAGTGAGAGGGTAGCCCCAATATCAAGTCGGTACCATTGCCAATATAGATCCCATTCAGCCTAAATGTCCTAAAACCATCCATAAATTGATTTCTAGCTCTTTACTTACAGTTGACTTCTTATCACGCTTAAAACCATACTTTAATAATCTAACAATATTCAGGATGACCATTTATTTAGCATTTACTTTCCAATTTGATTTCTTACTCTTTGCTCAATTGTATATTGTATTGAAAAAACTTGCATTGGACAAAATTGGTGTAAGGTTTTGTGTTGTGTGCCTCAATTGGATCATCCTCATTGATCCAATTGATTGTGTTTTTCCCTTTATTCCTTGCTTTCAAAAGTACTTACAAAAATTTTCTTATTTCAATACATAGTCATTCTACTCGACACAGTCTCTTACATACTATTTGTACCTTCCCTACTAGGTTGACCCTATCAACATAATACTCTTTTCTATCTCCAAGGATACAAAATAGGTCAACCCTGTCAACTCTGTATTCTTTTTTCTACCTATTTTTTGCTTAGGTTATAGAACTAGGTTGACCTATTTGACCCTGTATCCCTATTTTATCAGTTTTTAGACCCTATTTTTGTACTAGGTAAGTCTAGTCAACTTTTTACTATTACTATTTTCCCTATTTATCCAATATAGTTCTTTGTTTCTCTTCCTTAGAATTTTGTTCATTTCTCTTGAAGTCATCATGAAATCCTATATCAAAATCTTTTTGGACAACCTAAATCCATTTAGATACTATATGGGATGTTCATTTATCCTTCTCTTTTCCTCCCAAGAGCACCATCACTCTTGGGTCACCTCTTCCCCTCCTTCATCTATGGCTTGTCACATGGTGCAAATTATACCTCAAGATGAAGCTAATGGGTCTAACCTTTTCTATACCTATTAAGACACCTCTCATCTTCAAAACCTTTAAACTAATGTGGGAGCAATTGACACAAGTTTAATTAATAATCCATCCTTTAATAACCCTCCCCCTAACACTAATTTGAGGAGTGCTCTTACCAACACCAACCCACCTATTGATACAAATTAACTTCTTACACAATTCATACAACAAATGAACATAATGCAAACTTCTAACACTTTAAAAATGATGCAAATCCAACATCATTTGATTAATATGGTTAATTAACTTCCTACTATCTATACTCAAACCAATACTAATTATATTCCTCCACCTCATAGAGATGCCTCAAGAAATGTTATTCCTCAACCCATAATGAATAAAAAAAATACTTCAAACTATTCAGAATGAGCATTTAGTTCCCTGCATTTTGTCCATTGATATTAGTAACATATCTCCAACTATCAAGTATGATGGAACTAAAGACCCTACCTCATTTCTTAAGGCCTTTGGTGATATTTACAAAGAGTGGATCCAAACTAATACTTTCACCATAACCAAACTCTTAGTTAAAACCTTTACTGGTGATGTCTTAGAATGGTACAACCAACTTCTATAGCATTCCATTTGACAATTAGAAGATTTCGTCAATCCTTTAGTTAAAGAGTTTCAACACAATGATCTTCCCTAAAATTATCTTAGCCACTTCATTATTGCCAAGCAATTAGCCCATAAAGTTTACCATAATATGTTTGATGATAAAAATTTTAAACTCTTTATCACTGCTTTGACTCCTCTTTAATATAAGGTTCAAAAATTTTCTCCCCAAACACTTAATGAAGCTCTTGACCAAGCCAAATGTCAAGACTTTCTCATGAAGCAATTTGAACCTAATCCTAAACTTATTAAAGGATCTTTTCAAACATATACTAATGTTATCATTGGAAATACTCCTCAAACCAAACCAAGAGTTTTCAAATTCAACATTCCTTCATCTCACACTATTAGTGTAAAACATGAAACAATTTTGACCACCCTCTAAACTTTTCACCTACCCTAACAATCCACCTAAGTGGTATGAACCTAATAAATTTTGTTGGTTGCATGCTGACATCGATCACTCCCATAAATTTATTGTCTCTTATATGCTTGGTGATTCATTTAATCATGAAGATATGATCAACATTCATCATCAAGAGTACACCGCTGCTTCCCAAAAATGACAAGTTTCCAAAGCTTCTACCTCAAATAACCAAAAATATTTTTTCATAAATAATCAACAAAATACCAAGGATGTTTGTGCCATAGATGTTTACTATGACCAATATTATAATAATTATCAATATGTTAACACTGGTAAGGTCAATTATCATCACAAACCAACCCATAAATATCTTGTTAACAAACTGAAAAAGCCATATTTAGAAGAACAACTTCTCAAAAATACTACAACCACTAATCTCACTTTGGAAGCTCCTGAAGAACCACTTATTCTTTCCAAAACTCCATCCACTTCTATTCCTTCAAAATCTACCTTACCTCCTAAACATCATACTAGTTCTTCTTCCAAATCTCATCAGAACTTTCTTGAATAACTTAATTATATGCATTAAAAGATTTCACTTATGGAGTTGGTTCACACTTCCCCCTATAATTACAATTTCCTTATGTAATAATTACAAGGAATTGAAGATCCATCCTCTATATATGAACAACCACCTTATATCGAATCTCAACTTACCAATGTACATACTATTAAAACCATGTGTCCTTCTTCCAAGTATCCTATTGAATTTTTTGAAGAGGACACGATCAATGATGAAATTAATTTTTTGTGTCGATAATCTACCACTTTTCATTAAAATAGCCAGTAATACTACTCTTATCCATAAATTTCTAGTTGACAAAGGCTCTAGTATTAATGTGACATCTTTATGGCTTATCTAATAACTTGGATATAATAAGGATCATCTCAAGCAAACCCATCTTACCTATCATGGTTTTGATAAGACTAATCAAAAGCCACTTTGATGTATTTGGAATCCCCTAATAATTAGACCTAAGACCATTCAAACTAAGGTTGTGGTACTTGATTTACCCTTATCTTATAACATATTCCTTGGTCACCCATAGACTCATAAAATGTGAGCTATTTCTTTTTTTGGTAGCCAATGCATTAAAGCTTTACATAATGACAAGCAGTATAAGCATGAGGCTAATCCCAACCCTTGGAGTATTCAACTTCCCAATCCTAAATATTAGTATCATATTCCTATCATTCTTAAGATCAATAGTGTTCCTTTACCCAAGTCCATCAACATCAATCCTGATTTACAAGTCACTCTTGTTGATTCGGATGATGATAAACCTAATGATTTTTAACATACTTGTAACACTACTAAGCTACCTCCTTACATTTAAGAGTGGATTCCTCCTTTATTACCTAGGGATGACACTATTCCTCTTATTGATGAAACCATTGATTTTACCCCTCCATGCAATGCTCAAGAGCCTTCTTTACCTGAAGATGCCTTTACTTACAATGACTTTGGAGTGGTCAAATTATTTCAAGATCCTCTCATCATGTCTCCTCATACGTTCAGTAATATTGGGATTTCACCATCTAAAACTCCTCTTAAATCTCAAGCATGTACAATTTCTCCAACATATGATGATAATTATATTATGACACAAGCTCAATATCAAGACTTGGATGTTCAACATTATCAAAAAATATTATCTCAAATACATGATTTTAACTGATATGTTCATACTATTTCTACGAATCATAAATTATATCCTAAAAGGTATGTACCTCCTATCAATTCTTCACTTCTTGACACTCCTTAGTTGGTAAAAAAAATTATACCTTTTAAACCTTTGAACTTATTGCATCCTCTCTACCACTTATAGATCCCATTATTACATCTAATCCTTCCCCTATCATAGAAACCAATGATGCACCAATCCCTTCAATCCATCTATTTATCTTACTCTCAAGATTACACTCGATGCCAAGGCAACCAATGTTCGTCAAATGCATTCTAAGTTTGATCACCATGGTAATCAAATTCTAGATATTAAAGTAGATGTTGAGTATTATGGTCCTTTTCCAACCTTGCCTAGTGATGAAGCTATTCTTGAAATACTTCATGCTCGAGAACCTTAACTTCCTTGACAACATCATAAACTTAGGAAATTTAAAACTAAAACCCCTTATTTCAATAACTTTATTTATAGCATTGATCCTAAAACTAATCCAATTTATTCTTTACCTAATACACCATACCATTTCCAAGATGGAAATTCTATGCTTATCAAAGAAACCACTCGTATTGAATATGGTACTCCATCCTACCCTCAACCAATTACAATTTCTCATGAACTATCACATACCCAAGTATGATAATTTTAGCTTATTCTTCAATAAATATCATGAGATAAATGCTTGGTACTATGAGTACATGCCTAGTATTGACCTTATCATTATGGTGTATAAAATCATTACTTATCTTGATGTTAAGCCTTTGCATCAAAATCAAACAAAATTTCCACCCAAATTTTTAACCTTATGTCACAAGGAAATCATCAAGTTACTCAATGTTAAATTTATCAAACCAATGGACTATTTTGAATGGGATTCTAACATATTTCCCATTTGAAAAAGGTCACTTTGGTCATTCACATTTATATTGATTTCTACAATATTAATCTCACTTATCCCAGGGACAACTTTAATTTACCTTTAATAGATGCCATTATTGATTCCATAGCTAGTTATGAAATGTTATCTCTTATGGATGGCTTCTTGGCCTACAATCAAATTCACATTACCCCCAAGGACCAACATAAGACCACTTTCACCATAGAGTGGGGTACCTATTGCTATGTCAAAATTCCCTTCAGCCTCAAAAATACTGGAGCCACCTATCAATGAGAAATGACTCATATATTTCATGATCTTATCCATAAAATTATTGAAACCTATGTAGATGACCTCATTGCTAAATCCAAAAGTCATGAGACTCATATTTTCAATCTTGTTATCATCTTTGACCATCTTCTTAAATACCAAGTTAGACTAAATCTTTATAAATGTGTCTTTGGTGTCACATCTAGAAAATTATTAGGGTTCTTAGTCTCTCTCTTTGGCATCAATGTTGACTTCACTAAGATTAGTGATATCATCAACATGCCCATTCCTCATTCCATTCCAAACATTCATACTTACTTAGGAAAACTTGGGGTAATTAAATGGTTTATCCTAAAAATGGCTTATCACATCCACTCTATTAATTCTCTCCTTATGAAAGGTAATGATTTAGAATGGACGGATCATTGTAAAAAGGCCTTTGATAACATGAAATAATCATTTCTTCACCCACTTACACTTTTTCCTCCTTCCAATGATCAACCCTTGATCCTTTATACTTCTTCCACACCCATATTAATTGGGGTAATGCTTTCCCAACAAGATGACACTAGAAGATAGTATGACATTTACTACATTAGTCGAGGCCTCATCGATTATGAGAAACATTATACTAAAGTTGAATGTGATTGATGTGCCATCTATTTTAAAGTTGAAAAGTTTTAACATTAGATGCTATACCAAACCACTTATGTCATCATTCATTTCGATCCCTTTCATCACTTCTTCTCTAAAGCCTTTCTTTCTAGAGATAAAATTGGCAAATGGATGGTCCTCCTTATAGAATTTTATCTCTACATTATAAAAAAAAAAAGTTGTCAAAGGACAAGTCATAGCTGATCAACTTGTTGTAGCTTTTATGTCATCTACCAATCACCTTCAATAAAGTCTTCTAGATGACAATATTCTCTATATTTAAGGTCTCAATCAAGCTATTTCTCTCAAAGATTACTTTTACAACTTCACTATTGATCTTGAATCAAGTAATATTGATGAAACTACTATTCCCCCTGATATTACTAAACCTAAAGTAGTTATCAAATAACTTCCTAAAATTAATGTCAACTTACATGAAGATACTTAGACCCTTCACTTTAATGGTTTTAAATGCATTCAAGGAGCTGGGGTAGGTTGCATTTTTACAAGTCCTCTTGGAAAAAAAATTCCTTTAGCTTTTTGTTTAACATTTGATGCACGAATAACATGGATGAATACAAATCTCTAATCTTAGGAATGAGATATTCTCTTGATTTAGACATCTAATAATTGCATGCTTTAGGTAATTCTTAGATCATTTTATATTAAGTCAATGTTGATTACCAATGCAAAAGTGATAACCTCATTTCTTATCATCAATATACAACTACTCTCACTAAATACTTCATTTCTTTCACTATCGAGCCTATCCCTCGAGATAAAAATTCTATTGTTGACTCCCTTGCTTCAACATCTCTTTTTCATCCCCACTAAGTTCTTTATGATCCCACTCTTCTTATCCAAATAAGAAAATCTCAATCTTATACTCAACCACAAGATTCACCTATTTTACACATCAAGGCTATCACCATTCGACAAAGCCCATGGTATAAAGGCATCATTTAATTTTTAGAACACCAAACTTATCCTCCTAACTCATATTCTTGTGAAAAGACTCACATTCACACATAAGATTTTAAGTACTTATTTCAATATAGCATCCTATATTATCACAATGTTGAAGGTACCTTCCTCCATTGTGTTATGCAAGATGAGGTCCCTCCTCTTCTTGACTAATCACAGGGGGCATTCATGGTGGTCACTATAGTGGACATGTTACAGCCCACAAATGCCTATGTATGGGATATTTTTGGCCTAATATTAAAAAGGATGACATCAAATTTTCTAAAAAATGTACTCCTTACTAACTTCATGATGATCTAATTCATTCACCTCTAGCTAAGATTCAAACTGTAGAATCCCCCTGGCCATTCTTCATGTGGGTATTATATCTCATTAGAAAACTACCTCGCTCTCAAGATGGGCATGTTTTTATCATCACAGCCATAGAATATTTTACCAAATGGGTTAAAGTTATGATCCTTGTTAATGTTTCTGATACCACCATCTCCAAATTCATTCTTAATTAAATCATTTGATGCTTTAGTTTTCCCCATACTATCTTCTCCAATAATTGTGGTAATTTAAAAAATAAGGATGTCAAATAGCTTTGTACTAAATTCAAGATCAGTCCCAAATTTTCCATGCCTTATCATCCATAATATAATATAATGGTCAAGATGAGGCCACTAACAAAATTATTAACAAAATTCACCAAAAGACCATTCATGAAACCCATACAGATTGGCACATTCATCTTTATCCTACTCTTTGGGCCTATCAGACTAACATTCATACTACCATTGGGGCAACACTATTCTCTCTAGTCTATGGTTTTGAGTCAGTTCTTCCATTAGAAGTTGAGATTCCCTCTCTTCCTATATTTCTTCATGGTATCATACCTGATGAATAATTATGTAATGATTGATTTCATGCCCTTGATCTCCTTTATGAACACCATCTTTTTTCTTTACAACATAATCACCAATACAAGGCTCATATTACCAAACAACATAATAAACATGTTAAAGGTTGCACATTTAATGTTGATGATATTGTCCTTACATTAGACTACAGTCATGAAAAAGAAGGTAAATATGTCCAAAAATTTTGGGGCCCCTATTTAATCAAAGATATTCTTAGTCCAAGTACCTATCACTTTCAAACCAATGAAGGCCATGTTTCCAAAGAGCCCACCAACACACAATTCCTCAATAAATATTTTGCCTAAATCCTTCCCTTCTTTTCATTTTTATATGTTATATATCTAAAAAAAATTATAGGTTACTTACATGGGTCTCTCCCTCTACAACATTTATTCCTTTTTCACAAACCTTTAATCCTTCCTTTTTGGTCTTTTGGTTTCCCCTTATTTCTCATGAGTTACATTGTAAAACTATGGATAGGACCTGGTCTTCTTCATGATGTATCATAGTTCCTTTATTTTCATCATTTTTTTTTATTTTTTTTCACACCCCTTGAGTTTATCTTTGTGAGTTACAATGTAAGACCATGGATAAGACTTTCCCTTCGTCACAAATACCATATTTTGCTTATCTTATTTAATTTTTCCCATGTTTTTTAGCACCTTTGTGGGTTTTTATTTTAAGATTTATAATGTAATATCATGGATAGGACTTGGCCTTCCTCATAAAATCACTATCATGTTATTCCTTTTCTATAATGTGTTATTCATTCTTGTTCTCAAATTTAGTATTTGTTTTTTTTATAGATGGAATTTGCACAACAAACTATGTTAGCATGTTTTCCTCAATTTCCCTCATTATTATGATAAGAAATCATACTTTTCTATCATTGTACCCCATTTTTCACCATTTGTCACTTTTTTGAGATTTGAAGTAATTCAAATTGTTCCATGTGTCATTCCTCTTGATTTCCTTTCCTTTCACTTATCATTAGATAAAATAAGGTCTAAGCCAAGATAGCACTTTTATTTTACCTAGATTTATGAGACTCTTAGACACCATGCTCTCTAAAGTTTTCTCTCTTAGAAACCAAGTCCCAAGTATTCAAATAAAGGTCATCTTTAGCACCCATGTTTGGTTTTCTAAATCTATATGGAGGATGAATAGAAAAAAGCTATCGAGAAAGTTAGAATCTAAATCATTTGAAATAAAAGGCAGTGATATATAAAAAGGCAACATACAAATCTTAAAAGTGAAAATCACACCAAAATACATGATTACAATCACATTTTATATCTCTAATCAAAGCTCAAACTCCATAGATAGCCTCATAATAGAGCCAAGGTCCATTGGGGTGTGGTAGGCCCATAGATTGGAATAGGAAACTTCAACAAACTCTATGGTGTTACTTACTTTCTCACATAAGTACCCAATCTTCACAATTCATCGATGGCTTTGTAAGGGGTCCTGAGGAATGGGGAACACGTTGTGGGAAGATAAGTTAATTTTAATTTTCATGCATATAGCCTTCATGGGATGATCTATATACTTCATTTATTTACATAAGACTTGTGTGGCTAAGAGAAGTTATTCAGAGTCCTTAAGGTCAAAATTCCTCTTATTTTGGCAAACCTAATTTGAGTGTCTTAACTTTGATAAAGAGTTCCTTTACCTTGGTTTTTCCTTCATTCTCCCCTCCACCCATTTCATTTCCCCCCTTAATAGGCATGTGTGATTCCAATTTTTTTTCCTCTTATCTACTTCCTTCTTCTTCACATATTAAAAAAATGCTAACACTACTTTGTTTCAGTTTTATCTATCCTTAAAACAAAACAACATGTTTAAGTAACTATGGATTACTTTATTTTCACCATATATTTACATTCTTTGTGTCATAGGTACAATCACTTGGGGGGTGAATTAGTGAGCCTAGAAAATCCAACTTCAAATTCAATCCTTTCAAGTTCTTAAACAATTACCATAAGCATTCATGAAGCATACACATCATTCATAGCAATGAGCAAGAGAGACAATGCAAGATAAATCACATAACATGACATATGTGGGAAACCCTCTTGGGAGAAAAAACCACTGGAACCTAAAATTAGATAAATATCCTATAAAAACAAGAACCAATTTAGATTAGTTGCAACTAATCAAGGAACTACCATCCCTATTTAATGACACTATAATCCCATAAGGTGCTACCACACCTATCTAGTTGAGATACAATAATAATTAGACCTTGAACAAGTTTCACCTTGCAAGGAGGATAAAACACCCTTAGATTTTGAGATGACACAATAGTAACTATGAACACATCCAGATTTGAACTGATGTCTTCAACACCTAATGATGGACCTCTAATTATCACTCTTCACCTTCGTTCATACTCAAACAACAAAAACACTATAATAGAATTATGACCTATAAATCATATAAATATTTATTAGTATATTATACTCTTTAACTCATCCATAGGTCACCCACCCTTTCCTTTGATTTATAATACTATACTCTCAAATACAACTTTCATACACAAGTATCTCTCTCAAGTCTAAAAACCATCACATTTGGTTTCACCATATATAGAGCATTCATGATTATCAACATCTTGGTTGGCCATTAGGCATGTCTAAACCCTTAAAATATATACCATATAAAAACATATACTAATACAATATTCATAGGTCAGCCATAGCATCTATGGGTCACCCTAAGTAGCTACACCTTTCAATTAGACCCTTATAGCTCTTATAGGTCTCATAGAGACCTATCCAGTCATTTAGCTATCCATCAAACAAAAAAAGAACACAAAACCAATTACAAATATATGTACCCATTCCATATGATCTATATTTCCCATTTAAGCTCCAAAAATAAACATAGTATCCTTCTACTTAAGCACAATTTTCTTAAATAACATTCTATGCACATAGTCACCATAAACGAATACACAGTCAACTTCTAAACCTTTGTTCATACTACATATGATTGGTAAAATATTCATAATGCATATAGATCATCCTCATGGAGTATAAAATACTCCCCAATATACAATTTATCAATAGATATCAAATTAATATCAAAAAAATCTTGAACAAACTTCTCAAGTTACTTGCAGAATACATACGAACATGCAGTCAAATTTAAACCTTCATAACTATGTTTGTACACACTTTTCAATCTTAAAATATATATTATCAGATGAACTTAAATTAATATAAAATTTATATTTTTACACCATGTACAAATTCTACATAGATCTAAAGATATAGCCAAAATATAGAGCATTGGTTTTTCCTTTGTAAATTTAAATATTCAAATGCAAACGATCACAGTTAAACTTTGAACACTATGCTTGCATCTCATGTCCTTGATCCTTAATATTGATCATAAACCATAAATATTATTATATATTTAATTCATATTTCACCAATACCCAAATTTTAAACCTTGAACATGTTAATCTCATCTCATGCAATCTAGAAACTTTGACCTCATACTCTCCATTGATCTCTTCGAGATTGTCCTTGATTTAATCATGCTAGAAAAATATCACTTTGACTTATTGAATTTAAATAAAACCATTGATATATATCTATATTATCACCTACACACCATTCATCCTTGAAATAATCTTGATCTTTATCTCTGCTCAATGTTAAACCTTAAACACTTTGACCTCTTTGACTTGCTACTCACCGTAGATCTAGATGTATGAACTCCCATGCACCATTGATATCTATGGATAAGATAGGTATTTATAATGTAGTATCCACCATTAGATAAAATTATACAATCTCCCATGATCCATAAGATCTCCATTTGATCCTGGTCTTTACCTTTGCTAAAAAATGACTAAGTATGGGGACCATTGCTTATCTGCTTGGAAGGCCAACTTTGCACGTCCATATATTTTGCTTCACTCAAGAACATGTTATAAAATTTGGAAAATATGATATATTTACATAGGATAATCCAACCATGTGTCAAAATACTCACATAACCATCACATGTATGTGATATAATGACATTAAAATGCTCACTTAAATTTTCCTGCCATAGAGTCAATTATGTCAAAAACTTGTTTGGAAGGCCAACTTTGAACACGAATATCTTTTATAGTGATTTGGTGTATGATATAAAATTTAGATAAAAATAACTAGGTATAAAATTTATCAAACCCATATTATCAACTTCTCTTGAAATGTCCACATGTACAAGATATGACTACATCAAAAAGCTTACTTGACTCTTTCTTGCCTCATGCAAATTTGGCTAAGTATGGGAAAATAATGTCAAATTATTAGGAGCCCAAATTTTTGTAATTAAATATATTTTATTGTATTTATGTGCATCACTTGAGACTTAACACATAGAAACTAGGGACTAATGTGATCAAAACCATATAATCAACTCTCCCTAACTCAATCACATGTGGCAATGTTGATGTCAGCAAATTGCCTACTCAGATTTACTATTATTGGACCCAAAATGTCTAAATGAGAATAATGATGAACTAGGTGAATTTCACTCATGAACACAAGCCATTAAATCATTCTTGACCATTGATAGGACCCCTTTCACATGATTAATATTTTATACTCATCCCTAATCATCTCAAACTAGGCAAACTCTGAAGATCAACCAAACCTTATTCAAGCATACTAGGACAAGCACCTTGCATACTTTTTCATTGTCACTTAGACTATAAAGACACTTCATTCACTCACCTAGACACCTCCATGACATTACCATGACATCATTTATAACACTCCAACACCTAGACTTGTTTTTCTTTCCTTTTACCATTAGTCATTATTATATCACCCTTTTTAGAGACACCTAAGTCCATTTATACTTTCATGTTCTTTTTCGATTGATGAGTGAGGTTGGCTTGTTACTTGTCACTTTTCAATGTTGTTCTACCATTTTACTTGCCCATTTTTGTTTAAGTAAGGATTCCTACTACTTTTACATTGATGTTTGATTACCATCCTTTTTGACATGTTTCATTGGTTTGAGTTGGTGAGTTTGCCTCTCTTACCTAAAGTTTACTTGTTTGAGTTTTTTAGTCTTTAGTAGCCTTAGCTTTTCAGTTACCTAATTTTCTCTTTGTTTTTTACTTGGCCATTTGGTCTATAAAATCACTTGTCATCCCAGCTTGCCAAATTTCTAAGTATGTCCCATCCACATAGCACTAGTTATTTTGGCTTTCTTATATTTGTTTATTTTTGCTCTTTAGTTTTGTATTCTTAGGTTTGTTGAAAGTAGTCTCTACACCATCCACAATCAAAACTACAAACACAGATAACAACCATCTAGTGATAAAGGTAAGTCAAGGTACATATTACATTTTTTTTAGTTATTTCATTTTTTCATCATTTACTTTTAGTTTTCTTTCTTTAAAATACTAAAACCTTTTTTATCCTCAACATTGTGTGTTACTATGTTCTTTCTCAAAGCACCATCCCCTATTACACTTTAGTGACATGTGATTAGCTTCAAGTGGTGCATATGTATAAACATAATATTTTCAACTTTTATCAAATATTGATGCTTTTTATCTTTCAAAAACCCATTGAGACTCAATTTCTATGAGTGCACGCCTTAAAGGGTGCACTGGAAAAGGGGTGGGAAAACCATTGGTGCTTCATAGGATTGGTGTCCCTTATTGCTACTTATTACAAATCCATCTAACTCCTAAAAACCATTACTTAAGTTATTACTCCTATTTTTCATACTCTTTCAATATTTTTCCACTTTCCATCTCTCTTTTCCTCACCTTAAACCCCTTTTGATAGTCTATTGTACTAGGTCGACTAAGTCAACCTTGTACTATTATGGGTGAAATTCATTTAGGGTCTAGGTTGGCTCTTGGCTGACCTAACCCATGACCCAGTGAATTTTTATCTGTAACTTTACTAGGTCGATTGGGTCAACCCTATTAGCCAAAAATTTTGGAAGGGCTTAGGGTTAAATCTGCTTATATATACAAGATCATTTCATCATTATCTACATAATGAATAAGTGTTATTATTCGCTTGTGCTTCTTTACAATAACCTCTTCCACCATTATACTTGAGGAGTCTTAATTTAGTGCTTCTACTTGAAGAATCCAGTATTTTGGAGAAGTATTGGATGCTTTGGCCTTTTTTAGTGATCCTTACAAACCACAACAACCTCTTGTTAAGCCCCTTTGGCCAAGGGAGAGATTGAGTCCCGACATGTTCATCTTTCAGGTAAGTATTATCTAACTTCGATCCTCTCTTTTAGTAGATATAAGTAGAATAAGTATTAGATTTGAATAATATTACTCTTCTTCTTCTTCCATTTATTATGTCCTTAATCATACATAGCTTAATTGAGATTTTCCTATGCATGTTTATTTGTTTACTAACCCTCATATTATGCCATAAGATTTGGTGAGCACTAGATTAGACTTTAATTTACCTATTATTAGTTTAGTGAATATAAAACATAGGGATTGATTAGGGTTATTACATGGTTATGATTGATTGGGGCTTTGGAACCATCCGTAGCATGGTTTATTCTGGTAAGAGATCCGCTAATTAGGTCTATCAGATCCCAATATTGGTTATGTTTCCAACTATCTAATGTATCCCCAATCAAAAGTGTATGGTATGATTTATCTTCTTCGAGTTAGGATTGATTTATATACATGATGCATTTCTAATTTCAAACACATTCAAATTTTAACTTGTAAGAGAAGGTTAAGATTTATTTGGATGAAGATATCAAGATCACATCTACACCTGAATCCATCGATGAATAACTACCATCAAATTCCATTGTCCAAATATCATTTGGGTTTGATTGCATGATTTTGTGTAATTCCATATCTTGTTCTCTCATTAAAAAATAATAACCAATTTTTTCATCTTCATATACAATGTTTTCCCTAAGATCATCTACTTTTTATACTATATATTTTGTTTTCATTTCAGGCTCTAGGCATTGTTTGACTCCTTTTACTAGAATCATGACATGTCACAAATCTAATTGAATTTCACCACTTAATTCTTTGAAAAAAAATCTACCTAAAATAATACCATATTCTATTGTAATTTATGTAACTAAAATATTAATTTTAATCCTTTTTTGGAGAAAAGACACCAAATCCACTTATGTTTCTTTTGTTTATATCCAATGAGTGGAACTTGTTTCGCCTCCACAGAATAACAATGTCTAAATGTTTTAGTACAAGTTAGGCTAAGAGAATGAGCAGATTTTTTAGGCATGACATTATCTAAATCTCCCATGTCAATGATGCAGTTACTCACTTTACATCCTTTGAAGGATAAGTAAATATAGAATGGGTCAACTTTATTAGACATGAAAGTGGTTATAGCCATGGAATTGACTTGATTTGAATTAATATGGCTCTTTAGGATTCCTTTGTCATTGGATTTATTAGTATTATAATTTTTTCCTTTAATGAAATCTACTAACCTATCTAACTGATCTAGGTATGCTCTTAGGTACTCATCTTGTGACATTTGGATTTTGGTTTTGTTGACATGATCAATTATGTCAAAAGTAGGAAAATAACTAAGACTCTCAATGGGTTGGAAAACATTAACATTAATGACATAGGAAGAACTACCTATTTTTTTTATTTTCCTTTTGATTTCACTAGTGGAGTATTTTATCATGGAATAATAACTTTTAGAGCTTCTTCTTGTGGATCACTAGACTACATTTTCTAATTCTAAGTTCTAGTGAAAACTATAAAAGATTGACTATTCATATCCATAACATTTTATTCATACTCATCTTATTATGAATTATATTTTAGGAAAGTATTTATGGAGTTGACGCTAGGTTCTTTGATTTCACATTCTTGAAGGTTTGTATTTTTTGATCATTTTCTTCTTCAATTTTTTCATATCCAAATATCTCTTTTGTTCCAAGACTGCATTCATAATTGGATTGATGTTTTATTGAGGATGGGGCTCATGTACAAGTTTTAGTTAAGAATATTTTAATTTAGGGTAATATATTTGAAAAGGAACATAGTTTCTCCTTGGAATGTCTTGGTAAGTAGTAGTAATGGTCTTCTGAGGTATTTTTTTTAAAGCCATTATATCATTGGCCATCTTTTACAAGAGTTGTTCTATTGAAGACTATCTTGAGCTCTAAGATTTACCTTTTGAAGAGTATATTTTTAATTTACCCACCATAATCAAATCATCATTGACTTCTATATCCAATATTTGTGTTACATCAAGGTTTTATACCCTAGCTCTTCTCAATCGATATCCAACTTCAAGCAATTAAAATTAATAAAGAAGCATTTTTTATTATCATATATTCATCTTGCATCTATAGGTATTTTATTGAGTGGATTGTTAAATTTATCCATAAAACCTCTCAATGGTTCATAGGCTTCCTTTTTCATTTATGTAAACTATGAAGCAAAGCATGGGCATCTTCAACAAGCTTGAATCTAGCTTCAGATTTTTTTTCATGATATTTCAATCAGTAACATATTATTAGGAAAGGTGGTAAAACTATTTTGTAAAATCATTATGAAGTATCTCAATAAATAGTATAACTCCCACATCTTTGTGTTATACACCAAGGATATTGTAATCTATATTAAATGTAGTGAGGTGTTCGTATGTGTGTTGTTTTCCATAATCATATAACATTGGAAAGTTATTACTTGACCCTTTTGGGAGGTCATGCAACTGACCTAAATCCAAAGGACCAATAGTGTTTCCCCATGGTACTACCATGGTTGGGAAAATTTCCTTTAGGGGGCTAGAAATTCATGATAGGATAAGAGCTTGGCTTGTCAAAGTCCCTCCTTGTAGCTAACTATTTATCTTAAGAGGCAAAGGAATACTAGTTGTTATTTTAACTTTTCTTTGATGTTCAGGACTTAATTTGAAATTGGAATATTCTTGTAACTAATAAAAAGTTCCAACTTCACATTTTGACTTACTATCTCTAATTAATCTCTTTTCTACAATTTAAGAAAAAATCACTGGCATTAAGATACATGTTGAAGTTAAAGAACTATCTAAGCTAGTCTTCTTTGTTTTTCTCTTTGCATAGTTATTGCTTCTATTTTATATGCTAAAATAATCTAATATTATTCTTATATAATTTCAATAGATCTATACAAATACACTGAACTAGTTATTTTATCCTAAGCAAACATTCTCAAATCTAATGAAATATATTTTTGAGTTAGAGATATCTAGTTGAGATTAGGTTGAAGAATTAGGGCCTGCACCCTTTGAATTATCATGAGATGAGTTTTTTCCTATGATTTTATTTCTCATAACTATGTGGAAAATCTTCTTCGCTTATCTTCTAGCTTGAATTCTTAAATTTATTTCAAAATTCTTTTGGGCAATGGCAGCACATGTTTCTTCTATATTCAGTTTTACTCTAACAACATCAAACTAAGTGTCACTTGTTCTATTTTCAAAAGAAAATAGTCAAAGGCCTTAAGTCAAATATTCTTCCAAAGATTCATCCCAATTCAAACTAGGTTGATGATCAAGATTATGAGAGCTTGAGATGGTCATATGACACTTTATTGGTTATGATCAGTTTGATGGTCTCTACAATCTCTTCTACATTATTAAATTATCTTGATTCTTTCTATATGATTAATTTACTGATTCAAAATAGCTGGGATAATTTAGAATTAGAGTACATAAACTATATTAGAATCTCAAAATAATTACCTGATGTTTGACATAATATTGCTCTATGTTGATTGTTCCTAGTCTGGGTTAGGATGGTAAAGTTGTCCTTGAGATGATGACAAATTCATATGGACCAAAAGAATAATGTGGGTAGTACAAAAGTTTCAAATGCATGCCCCATGATGGGTGCCAAAAACTATTGGTGTGAAAAATTTTTAGGGGGATAAATTATCGTATTCACATCAATAACATAGGGAACAAAGTCCCTCTAATATGATAAGGTGGAGCTACCTTTATTGAAATCCAAAAAACTATTAAAAAAGAAATATTTACAAATAAAATTTGTAAATCATGGGGTAGTACTTTTAATCTATAAGTATGAAATGGATTTCTAAAAAATAATATGTAAAGAGAGAAAGAAGGAAATGAAATGTTTTTAGATGATAAATTTTCTAAGTTAAACATTAAGACTTGAAAAAAGTATCAAAGGGAAAAATTAACATCAAGGGGAAAATATCTCTCATTCAATAGATTGAAAAGACATATTCATACTCTTAAGAATATTTTTTATTTGGTAGGTAAAGACAAGTTGAAGGGACCCAGACCTAGTATAAAAGAGAATAGAAAAAAAAATTGAGAGAAAGCAACAAATCCCAAAAGAGATAAGGGTGAACACCCTAACGATCCACTTAATTTCTGCTAAACTTCATCTAATAGTCAGTCAATGGATCAAAAAGGACCCGACCCAAAATGGGAAATAATAGAGTTATTTTGACTTAGAATAAGTGACCAATTACTTGGTCACTGTATTTGCTTTTTTGTGACATTTAGCTCTAGTGTGACTGCCAATGAATTACTCCTCATTATCTAGCTTCTTTCTTTTGAGATTCATGTGAGGGGATTATTTTATGATTTCCTCAGCAACTCAGGTATCCTCTTCCTCATTGTCCTTCTAGAAAGAGTCCTCTTTAGAGTTGTGAGTCTCAAGATTCCTGCCATCATGAACCACAAATTTGTTAAAATCAAGAAAATTACTTAACCTCTTAAATTCCTCCAAAATTTATCTGCAAAGGAGATTTTGGATTACAATTTTGGTATGAAGTTTCTAGAGTGAATCTTCAACACCCTTTTTTCCATCATCCCCTAGAGTGTCTTTTCCTTTAGAAGTGAAAGAGGGGCTTCCTAAATCAAATTTGTGATTTTTCTATGCACGGGTGCTAGAAGCCCCCAAATATTTTTCTTGATTATCATCTTTAGAAGATAAGGATTGAGAACCCTCTACCTCAAACTCTTCCTTATCATTTTTAATATTAATGGCCTCTAAAATGTTTTTGGACCAGAATGGTTCCCCCCTTTTGATCAGCAAGAAAATGAGGCCCTGGTAGATAAGATCTGTGACAGGGTTCTTCTTGAAATTTAAAATAGAAACCTCCAAAGATTGTAGGAGAAATAAATGGATACTGATGAGATTACCCTTAAAATGGTTCAAAAGGAAAAAATGATGTGACTAGAGAATGGTTTGTTTACCTTCCAAAGTGATATAACGCATTATTTGTAGATATACCCCAACAATTTCCTTGGCAAACCAGTATGCATGTAACCTTTGTTGGACAAAGGTTTTGGCCTATATTTATCCTTTTTATTTATTGAATAAAATCTACATGAGTTCCTCCCTGAAATTATTATCTTTTAATACATTTACTTCATGGCATTCCATTCATGTTGTCTCCCCAATCAACTCCTCTATAATTTGAATTGTTAACCCGTGCATTCTCACCTCACAATTGTTCTAACCATGGGCAAAATCTTTTGAGAATGATGTATTGTGCCCCACCAAATATTACATAAATGGGTCTAGTCCCCATTTAACCATTTCTTTTAGACATGATCATTTTTATTAGTTCTAGAATAATTAATTGACTCAAAACAATCTCTATCTCTGCCCATATTCACTTTCACTTTATTGTTTTCTTTGTAGGTGTTCTAAAAATCACTTCGTAGTATTAGAGATTAAAAGCATGTAGAGTAATAATTAGTCATGAGATAGGTGTAAGGGCATGATGACTGACCCTTGTGCCACTCCTTGGAAAAGATGGATTTGCACATGTGGAAAGCCATATGCTTAACCCATAATCTAAGATTTAAAAAAATTATCATCATGACTTTAAATGGCAAGTCCTTTTTCCTTCTCGACTATTCAAATGATGTCATCCAAAAATTCGCCATCATGCCATGTGACATAATCACTTATAAGGACCCCTATATTTGTAAGGCAATCGGCTCCCCCATTTCCTTCTCTATATACATGATTAATAATAATTCCTTTGAAACAATTGAGAAGGGATTTGGCATCACTGATGATTCTTGAAATGTTCCAAAAATATGGGGATATGCGCTTAAGAAAATTAATGATGTTCATTGAGTCCCCTTATATATGGATAGATTGAGAAACTAGTTTAACCACCTTTTCAATGCCCTACAAGGTGACCAAAGCTCATGTAATGTGATTGGTTTGAATTCCAAGTGGACATATATAAGCCACTTTGATTTTTCTTAAAGAATCCCTAATCAAACCACCCACCCCAACTGGACCAGGATTCCCCTTTGCTACCCCATCAAAATTTAATTTGACCCATTGAGGAATGGGGGGAGACCATTTAATGAGAGATCTATCAAACCCTTTAGCCTAGGCTTTACCTGAGATGACCAAATTGAGTTGTTTTAAAGTTGAGGAAGAAAGTGGGGATCTTGGCTAATCAAAGGTGTGGGCATAGATTGACCAATTTTCCTACATGAAGGCCTTGATCCTTTTGAAATTAAACTTAGGATGAGGTTTAAGACACTCAAATATGCAAGCATTCCTAGCTTTCTAGATACCCCAAAAAATATGGAGTAGGGCTAGATTCCACCAGTGAGTTAGCGATAGTTCTTCCCAAGGGGGTTTCCATCGGGTAATTAAGTCCAAGATAGATCTTGGAAAAACCTATGAAACATTGGAATCACTAAAAAATAGTTGACCCATCAAAAAATAAAGAGATGTTCCACTGTTTTCGCTGCCTATTTACAAAAAGAGCATCTATTATGGATAGTTAAACCTCATTTGATGAGATTGCTTATTGTTAATATCTTATTTTAAGCCACCATCTAGTAGAAGACATTGATTTTAAGGATGAGAATTTTTATCCATAGATATTTCCAATTGAAATCCTCCTCATCCAAATTCCATAGAGATAAGAATATTGATTTCACCGAGTAAATCCCATTGGGATTATGTTTCTAGACAAGTTTGTCTTCTCTAGGAGCTCAACTGATATGAATGTGTTGAATGGATTGATTTAGAGTTTGGAGCAGATGGGTTTATTTCTGGTCCAACCCTAGTTTGGTTAAAATTTTCCAACACTTTCTCCCATTTCTAATTTTCCAATAATCCATTACTTTGAGCCCATAATTATTCTTAAAGAAAGCTATCGATTCTAGGTCCTAGAAAGTGGATTCCAAAGGGCTCAAGATCCATGAATCACTCCAAAAACCCACCATATTTCCTCTTCCAACATTTAATTTGAGCCCTTTTTTAATAAGGTATTACCCACCTACAGAGCTTTCTAGAAAGTAGAACCATTAGCAGGACCTAGATCTGCTAAAAAATAGGAGCCTTCCCTAGAGAAGAGGTATTTAGCCATGATGATTTTGGTCCATTAGTTTGCCTTCATAGCCACTCCCCAACCTTGATTCACTTGGAGGGCTTGGTTCATGGTTAAAACCCTTCTCAGTTTCAGGCCTCCTAAGAAAATTGGGTGGCAGGCATGATCCCAATAAATGAGTAGAAATCTAAATTTATCCTCTGAACCTCTCTAAAGGAAAGTTTTCTAGATACTCTCCACCTTATCTACAATAGATTTCAGAATGGAAAAATTGGAAATGAAATAAACTGGTATGCTCTGAAGGGAATTCTTAAGAAGTTAAACTTTACCAGCTTGAATTAGGAGATTCCTTTTCTAGCTGACCAACTTCTTCTAAATCTTGTCAATGAGGGGGACCAGAAAGAAGGTTTCAATGAGCCCTCAAACAGAGGGATGCTAAGATAAGTAAATCATAGATTTATAATTTTACATCCTAGAATCTTGGCAACTTTATATTGGAGAGCTGATGGAGTGTTAATGAAGAAAAGAGAACTCTTATTAAAATTCACACTTTGATCAGACACCCCTTCATACATCTCAAGGATCTTCTTGAAATATCTAGCTTCATAAACTAAGGCTTCTCCCATCATAGTTGTGTCATCATCAAATTTTTGGTGAGTGACAAGACTGGTGTTAGGAGCATAAGTGATTCCCTTAATAATGTTGGAATATCTGGCTATAGAGATAAGTCAGATTAAGGCTTATACCAAGATGATAAAAAGGTAAGGGGAGAGAGGATCCCCTTTTCTGAACCCTCTACCATCCAAAAAGAAACCTATATCACCCTGTTAACTAGAATCAAGAATAAAATATTTTGAATACAAGATGCAATTAATTTTTTGACTTGAGAATTGAACCTATTTTTGCTCAAAATGTTTTTAAGGAATGACCAAGAAACTCAATCATAAGCTTTGTTAATATCAAGTTTAAGGAATATTCCTTGCCGATCTGAATGAAATTTTTTTTGGATGGTTTCATGAACCATAATAATTCCATCAAAAAGCTATCTACCAAAAACAAAAGTGCCTTACTGCTCTGCTATTATTTTGTCAAGGACAAGCTAAATTTTCAGGACAATACCTTTAGAACAAATTTTTTTAAAAGTGAAACAAAATCTAATGGGTCTAAAGTTCAATGACTTAGATGTTTTTTGTCTCTTAGGGATTAGAACAATAAAATTGTTATTGAATTCCTAGATCATGGATCCCATTTTAAAAAATTTGATAACTGCCAAATAGTCGTCATGACTAATAGTGTCCCAAAAGACCTAAAAAAAGAAAGAAGTGAAGTTGTCAGGCACAGATGCCTTATCCCCTTCTAAAGAGAATAAAATAGCCTTGATCTCTTCTTCTAAATGGGGTTTGAGTATTGTATCATTGTCTTCTTGCAAAAAAACCCTGCTAAATAGATTGACCATTTGATCCTCAAGACTAGAATCCTGGGATAAAGAATGGGAAAGCAAAGATTTTTTGAAAATTACCAAATATTGAGTCATTTTATCCTCCTTCCTGAACCAAGTTCCATCTTCACCTTAAATCTTCATAATGATATTTCTTTGCCAGTTTCTAGATGCAGAGGTGTGAAAAAATTTGGTGTTTCTATCTCTTTATTTAAGCCACGACATTCTATATCATTGTCACCAATACGTTTCTTCTTTGGCTTTTAGATTGTGAAATCTACTGAGTATTTCCTTTTCATTCATGTGGAGTTCAACAGAATATCTTGCATCCAAAATTTCTAGTTCAACCTTGTGAATTTCTTCTTCAATAAAGTTTTTTTGGATAAAGATATTCCCAAACACATTCTTGTTCTATATTTTAAGCATATTTTCACATGTCTCAATTTCATTACCAAGATGAACATGGCCAATCCTTGAATGGTGATACTCCACCACTTCTTTATATGGTCTTCCAGAGTATGATTGGAGATCCACATTTTTTCAAATCTAATAGGAATGGCCTTAGTTTTAGAGACTCTATCACTTTGGAATAGGAGGGGATTATGGTCGAATCCAATCCTTGGGAGATCTGAGAGAAGAGAGGAAAACACATGTATCCAATTAAGAAGAATTAGGAACCTGTCTCGTCTTACTTGGATATGATTGTTGCCAAGCCTTCTATTTAACCAAGTGAATTGGTTGACTTTGAGTTCAACATCATGGAGATTAGCACTTGAGATGAAATCATTCAAGTTCACCATATTGGTATGGATGAAAAGGATTCCCCATTTTTTTCCCCCAAGAATAAAGGAGATTTGAAGTCTCTTGCAACCATCCAATCCAAGTTATTGAATTATTTCTCAATATCAATCAAGTCATCCCATAACTTCTTCTTTTCAGTTTTTGAATTCATAGCATAGACATTTGTAATAATCCAAGATATCTTCTCTCACACATCAAAAAAGAGGATGGAAATATGGTTATCCTTGTTGAGAAGATGTACCCCCTTCAAGACAATCCCAAAAAATTGCCAGATCCTCTAAAGCTCCTCTAGCATTATTGCAGTTGTAAAATACACTTTCCCAGACCTTGACTTAATCTTCCAAAGTTTCTCAGCGGACATCTTGGTTTTTTATAATAAGAGGATATCTAGTTTGAGGTTTCTAGCCAGTCTCTATTTAGCAAGGTTATTTAAACCCTTTATATTCTAAGAGAGAACTTTCATTTCTTACTATTAGGATAGTGATGGAGGGTCATATGTGTGCCCTTAGTCACTTGTTTGTCTATCTCCTCCTGATGAGAGTTATAGGAGGTGGGTCTTAAGAATATGAAACATACACCATAAAATAATTACCTACCTCTAATAACAAAGATGAATAAACCCTTGTATTTTATAATAGAAACAATAAAAATATCACTTCTATTTCCACCAAGATTTCACTTAAATTTGAAATATAAATCATAATTCCATACAAAAATTTATAACCTAATTTCTTGTTCTTAATAGTTTAAAGATAATAGTAATAGAAAATTTAGAAATGAGGATCAAATATATTGAATTAAGCAAACAAATTTAATCTAAAAATAATGACTAATAGAAAGTTTAGAAATATCAATTTGTATTGCTCTTCATAGAGTAGAATGTCCAATCTTCCTTTATAAAGCTTTGCAGAAAATCTTTTTGTTTAAAACCCTTATTATGAGGGACTAACTTGTATTTATAGGTCAAAATAGGTGGTTATGGTGCAAAACCACCTTTTTACAGAGTTACAAAAATATTAATGAGAAATTACAACTTGAAAGGGTACAAATGTGTTTTGAGCACTTAATACCACTTGAAAAAGTGTTTTAGTGTTTTTACACTAGTTACAAAGTTACATCATCAATTTGCATAACTTTAAAAAGTAAGTTGGTAAAATTACAAAAGACACAATTTGTAAAAGTGACAACATAAATTTACAAGGGTAAATACAATGCGACAATACAAGTTAGGTGCAAAAATAAATATGAGAAGAAAACATTAGAATATTGAGAACAACTTTAATCTTTTTTCTACTTCATTGACAACATTTTTTCTTTCAGAAACTCATCAAGTCTTTGGAGAAACACCCTTATCAAATCTTTTTTTGGATGATGTATATACATGTATGTAATATATATTAAGAAGTTCAACTTTCTCATCTCTTACAACTTATTTTAGAGCATGTTTACTATCAAGTCAATATTATCTACATTAACTTTTTATTTGGCCAATTGATGAAAATTTTCATGATCAAATGAAGACATGGGATTGGAAAATTCTTTAATGTGTTTTTTAAATTCTTCGACCATAGTATCAACTAAAATAATATTTCCAACCTAGGCCTTGTCATTGACAAAAGGAAATATGAACCTTTTGACTTTTGCATCAATTTATATCATTATGTCACTCCCAAAAGACCATGCACTATTTAATTTATTGACGTATTCTTGAAGCAATTGGATTTTGAATTTTTTGGCCCAAAGGAATTTAATCTAATAAATAGATTCTTCCTTTTTGATGACTACTTTCTCAATAAGGTCAAGAGAGGAAAAATTTGAGAATTCAATCAATTTAGGGATGAAATCCTCCCAGTTTTGTATTTCCTCTATGTACCAACTTTCTTTTTTTGTTACCTATTTACATTCTTACTGAACTTTAAAGACCATTGTCATTATAATGAGAATTATTGAGGTTCCATGATTAGTGATCTTTGTAATCCAATCTTTTATTATATTGCCCATTTGGCCTATCTCTTTCACTTTCTCCAATGTCTCAACATGAATATTTGATGAAGTAATTGTTGGTTGAATTGGTCTAATCAACCTCTATATAACTAAGTTCAACTATTCCACTTTTTATTTTAACTCATCCTTCATTGATTTATCCTTATTCATTTTCTCAAAAATGGTGTCAATTGCCAACTACACATCTCCTTTTATCCATTATCTAGTAGACTTTCCCAAATGAACGCTAGATGCCTAATAGTCTTCAACTCTAATCTCTACTTTATCTTTTTCAACTATAGGAATTGCCACTTTTGTATATTTCTCTCTTTTTCATCTATTACCATTCATGAGACAGTTCTTTCTTTCTTTGATATTTTCTAAAAAGGAATTAGGATTTTTAAATTCTCAAAGTCAATATCCTCGGGTTCAACATTTTTTATTCTTTTCTTTACCACCGTGGATAACTAATCTAACAATTTTGTACTTGAAAAAGGAGGTGGGGAAATTTTTGAGACTTGTGGGGCCAACATCACTAGGGTAAAAGAGGTGTCTTTTTAGTTGTGATACCTTGAAAAGATACTTTTCCTTATTCTTTTTTTCCAATTATGTCAATTGGAGTTCTTGGAGAGGAGATAATAGGCAATTTAGGATTTGAGGGAGAAGATGAAGAAATAAGAGTGATTTCTTTTAATGGGGAAGCAGATGATATAGGGAGAAACATGTCATTTGATGTAAGGAATTGTTGGGTTGTATTTTATTTAATCTCTTGAGATTATGGGAAACTATCAATAGGAATTTCTTGAGAAATTGAAGTATTAGGATAAGAGGAGAGATTTTCACCTAACCTCATTATCTTGAGTTTGAGGACCCTTCATGGTAGAATGTCCTTTTAAATAGTTTATAGTTCTTATGTTTCCTCTATCACTAGGAGCTCTCCATTTGGACCTACTTCATCTAATTTCTCTGCTTCAACATGTTATTTGTAGAAGATACCAACTTCATCCTTCTCAGGAGGTATAGGGTAATAAATATTTCTAAAATCTACTCCTTTAATCCTCAACCACTTGAGAGTCCTTTCAAATACTTCCCTTGTTCTAATTCTAAAGGAACTAGATTCTTTCTTATCTTAATGGACTATGGGTAGTGGTTTTGTTGCGATGATTTCTTTTTCAGAGATGGGATCCAATGTGACCTCATCATCCACCAATTACTTTGGTACTTTCATTATGCCAAATTTGACTATCTATTTCATGGTAAACCATGAGCAATATTTAATTCTGACCATTTTCTCATCATCACAATCCATCCAATAATATTCAAAGTGTGAGATATGTTAAAATGAAGGCCCAATATTATGTTCAATTAGGCCCCTTATATCAAAATGTAAACATGCTTTCAAAAGTCTTAAGATTACAATGAAACATATATTGCTCCATTATTTTGGCTTTTATCAATGATGGATATGTGTACCTGCTAATGGAAATTAGAAATTTGACCCTTATTTTGTGTCAACCTATAAATTACTTGTGTATTTTAACAAATTGTCTCACCAATTACATTAATGCTCACTTATCATTGACATATCATGGAAGCATATAAGGAATAATTTCACAGCCACTAATCCTTGAATAGCTAAAAGTTAGAAATTGTATGAACTAAGTTACCCATCTAACTATTTTCATGATAGCCACCACTAATATCCTTGTGTTGAAAATCTCTTTCTCAAAAAAATGAATGAAATAATCATTCACCTTTTTGAAATGTTGGGTTTTTTCTTTCAATGCAAGTTGGGGATAGAAGTCATAAACTTTCATTTTCTCAAAGTCACCCATAATATGTAATTTATCAAAATATCTTCAAATAGACACCCATAATATGTAATTTATAAAACTTTGATGTGACCTTCATTTATATTCACTATTTATGGATTTCATCACTGATTAGTTGTCTCCAATTGAGATATTACATTTTCCTATGAATTATCCAAATGAACCTATGCATCTATGTTAGAAAAAATTAATTATTGGGCTGCCCACTATTTTTTGCGATAGTGTTATTATGCCATATATCTCATTCTTGAAATTGGATTTCACAAGATTCTTCACAAGTTATGTAGAAGAGTGTTTTAGTTTGTTTAACCATCCATTGTTGACTTGTTTAACACATGAGACATTATTATCATCCCAAAAATTTGGATAAGACTCAGGGGTTAAATGCACAAAAATATTATCGATCTTGAAGATGCAACATCCTATATGTGTGTTCTAGGGATAAACATGCCATCAACTCACCCTGTGAATCTTTCACTTCCTTCATCTCTAAATTATAGTGTTCCACTATGCCCAAAACTAACTCAGGAGATTGCACTAAAATTAAAAATTTTGTAGTTTTCATTAATCCACTATCAAAATACTTTGACTAAAGTCAATTTTATACATCGCATTCATTCTCTCCGAAAATCTATCTAAGTTGATATGACCTAGATTGGTATCTCTAATGTTCTCCACATTAGATTTCAATGGTAAGAGAGGTGTCACACCTTGAAACTAGTATTTCATGCTTTCTTTATCTTTTCTCAGAATTGATTTTTCTAAAGTAGAGGATGAAGACATTAAATTTTATGGAAAAAATGACAATCAGGGAGTTATTTTCACAATGACAATTTATTTACAAATTTGACAAATTAAAATAAATTAAAGCAAAATAAGTTATTTAATTTACCCCAAAAAGTCGTACTCATAATTTTGCATGTGCAAATCACTTTAATATTTTTTCGATATCTTGTATGAATTTCACTGTCTTGCTTAATCACTTTTCTTGATTTTAACTTCCCCTGTATAATCACCTTGTAACATAGTTGTACAAACTCTCTTTGCATGCAAACAAACAACAGAAAAAATTTTAAATTACTTTTTTTCAATTTTAAAATTCCACTATTCTTTCTACCTCAAGCCAAAAATAAATAAATAAAGCAATTTACTTTTGATAATTTTTAACTCTTCAATCTCACATGAAATTGTACATCCTTTTTGAATTTTGGATCAAAAACAAATAAAAATATAATTTTTGCCATTTTTATATTCAAAACCCTCAAATACACATAAACCATATGACCTTTTTTTTAAATGGTCAAAAAAAATGAAAATCAAATCTGATTTTTATTTTTTAAGACTTCAAACTACAATCCTACCTAGCCCATGCAACCATATGACCTTTTGGCATGTCTAAGAAAATCAAATGAAAAATATTATGCCCTTTATTTTCTAAAAATTCTCTCACTTCCTTTTCTTCCTATGTGGCCATACCGTATATAATAAAAGTAAATTAAAATATATATATATATCTTCTCTTCTCTTATGGAAGGTACAGATTGGTACAAGTTATTTTGGTAGGTAAAAATTGATCAAAATTATCTTTTTTATTTATCTTCACTTCTATCTTTCCTGGGCATAATTGTATAGTATACAACCTCTCAAATAATAACAAAAATAATTTTGCTTTTGGACTTTTCCTCTTTGGGCATATGACCCCTTTGGTATTTTTTGCACAGTAAAAATAAATTGAAATTATCTTTTTGGTTTTTCACTTCTATTCTTAAGTGTTGCCGTACAATTTGACCTTGTGGTGAGAAAAAAAAGAAAATAATTTTAAAATTCTTGCTCCATTAACTATTGGTTGTATGACTTCTTTTCTTGGTAGTAAATTAAAAAAATTGATCTTCAAATTTTCTTTTTAGACTTTTATTCACCTTCACTTCTCTTTTTGAGGTGTATGTTTTAGTTTGGAGGCAAAAATGAATAAAGCCTAGTTCTTTCCTTTTATTTATCTACTTCATTTTATATTTGAAAATATCATTCAAAGCTTTTGCATGCCGCTTCAAAATCTTAGAAGAGAGGAAGTTTATTTTTGTACAATTTGGAGAACAAATAATGATATTTACATGCAAGTTGAAGAAGAAATCTAAAATTAGCAATGACATTTACATAGAGTGGGGAGAGCAAAGTGTAAATGGCACGACTAGGGGAAGTGTAATGCTTACATGTATGGCAGTGAGAAAGAAATATTTTATTTACATGACTCAGGGAAGTCATAAAACAAATTTACATGACTTGGGAAATGTCAAAACAAATTTACACAACTCAGGGAAGTGGTAAAATGAATTTGCATGACTTGGGGAAGCATCCAAGGAAATGACATGTCAAGGAGAATTCAAAAAGCAAATTGTAAATTAAAATAATTAAAATTATTTCAATTGATTTAATATTTTTTAATTTGTAATTGTACCATGTGCAAAATTAAAAAATCAAATTGAATGACTTGAAAAAGTGTCAAAGCACTTTTGCATAACTTGAGGAAAAATTAAAAGTAATTTTACATCTTGAAAATGTTTAATGAACTTTTCAAAAATTTAGGAAATCCAATGACTTTTTACATGGGGAAGCTCAAAAACATTTTTGCACAATTTAAAATACCAAGTTTTTTGTCGTAATTTTAAAATTAATTAATTAAAATTTTAATTTTTTAAAATCTGCAATTTTAAACTCAAATAAAAAACTAGCCAAAAGTTAAATTTTTGCTAATTTTTAAATCTCTAAAAAAATGTGACAATGGGTGGGTAATTTCATTAGAAAGAAACCTCTCTCATCTGATTGATAGAAAAGACATCATATGTCTATAGAAACATACAACATACACTAAAATAATTACTTGTTACTTATAACAAGAATATGACAATTATTTTATATTCCCTTGTATTCCTTTGTATTACTATTTTACTCCACCAAGGTTTCACTATTTGCATAAATTAAGAATGTAGATTCAAAGAAGAAATTCTACATAAAATCTCTAAATTTATGACTAATTAACTATAATCTCAATAATATTTTGAAAGAATAAAATAAAATACAAATGTATGTCCACACATACATTATCCATGAAGATATTTCAAACACAAAGTTTTAAAAATTTCTCCTTATATCGATTCTCTTTGAGCTGTATCCCCATTTTCTATTTTGCTAGAAAATTCTAATTGCCAAGAACCCTTACAAATGAGCCTATAACTTGTATTTATAGATTGAAATAGGTGGTTATGCTACATAAACACTTTTTTTCCTTTTATAATCTTGAAAAAAACATAATAGTAAATTTGCACATCTGTAAAACTTGCAAAAACACATTTGGTAGTTTACACAACTTGCACAAAATGTGTTGGTATTTTTCCACAACTTGAAAAAGTACAATACCTAATTTTCACAACTTGTAAAAATGTGTTGGTAAATCTGTAAGAATTGAAATTTGAAAAATAAATCTACAATGTGTAAATTACTATTACAAAAATGTGCAAGTGAAAATTTACAAGAATGACTCAAAAAACACAAAATAGGAAACAAGTCAAAATATAATGACAAGCTATTCTTGTTCTTCTTCACTGAGGACAATCTAAATTGTCTCTTCCTTCATTTGTGGCTTCTTCTGATATTCATCAAAATTTTGCAAGGTTTTAACCACTTTGTCTTCATTTTGACCATCTAAATATGTATAAGTTATCTATGCATCACAATTTAAATCTGACATCTTTTGTGTTATTCTTTAAATTTTCTTTAGCACTAGCTAGAGATTATCTAAATTATTTTGACATTTGATCAATTTCTAAATTGACCCATAATTGAATGCAAAATTGGGAGTTAGAATTTATTCAATATTCTTTTTGAATTGATTGATAATTATTTCCTCAAAAACCATTTTCCCATCATCATCTATGTATATGCAATTCAATTTCCCTATTCCTCTCATCATTTCAAGGAGAACATCACCACCTATTGACTTAGAATCATTTAGTTTTTTAATACTTTCTTTGACAATGTGGATCCTAAATTTGGTATCCCCTAAAAACTTAGTGAGGTATACCACTTCTTATTTTTTAATAACATTTTCTTGAATGAGTTCATTTAGACAAGTATAATAGAAATCTTCTAACTTAGAAAGTAATTCATCCCATTTCTCTACCTCTTCAGCTTGTTTATTTACTTCTTTAGTTCCTGATCATATGCTGACTAAATTTTAGAACACATGGTTCTTATTTTATGAATGGTATTAATACCTTGTTGTAGAATTTTCTCTAACCATTATTTTTTAGCCTTGACCATATGACTAATTTATTCTATAAAATTTAGTGTTTCTATGTTGGAAATTTGATTAACAGTTGAAGAATAAGATTGAATTGGTTTTATCATCTTATGGGTTATTGTTGTTAATTGCTCAACTTTTTCATTAACATGATCCTTGATCATGTTATCAGTATCCATATTTTTAAACAAGGTACCAATTATTGATTGAATATTTTATTTCATTCATTCTCTTATATCTTTCCCAAAATATATATTTGAGACCTGATAATCTAAGGCACTGACACTATCCTTGTCCTTTTCCATAAGATGAACCACTATTTTTGCATATTTATCTCCCTTATTATTTGTGATTATTCTTGATATTGTTTCTGATTTCTTTATTTTTATGAAGAGAGAGTGGTTAGGGTATTGAAATAAATTTCTTCAGGCTCAACAATTTTATTTCTCTTCTTCACCACCTCATTTAACCAGTCTAAATTTTCTACATTAGGAAGAGATTTTTACACTTAAATAGGATCAGACTTTGTTAGAATCTTAAGAGAATGAAGAATAGTTTCTGAGGTTTTTATTTCTTCTGATACTATTTATTCTTTCTCCTTTTATATTAAGTCAATTGGAGTTTTGAGTCAAGATTCAAGAGGCAATTCAGAATCTTTCAGAGGAGGTGGAGGTAAAGAAGTATCAATTTGAGCAGAAGATGGAAGCAATAATGAAGTATCAAATGCAAGAAATTATTGAATGGTATTTGCTACTAGTGTTTGAGACTAATAAAAACTATCAAGAGGAACATATTTAGAAATATAAATACTAAGAGAACATGAATATTTTTATCTTAACATTTTTATTTTTAGCTTGAGATCTATAAACTAGAGCAGCATCTATAATAGCCTAAACTTCAATCTCTTCTTTCACCTCTATAGTGTCTTTGCTTACACCAGTTGTTTGTGATGTCCAACTTCATATTATTGTTACTTATGAAAGCTCCCTAATTCAGTATTTGTTTGTGGTGGTTGAAATCTTGATTTTTCAAAATTGACTCCCTTGTTTTTCAACCATCTCAATGTTTTATCAAGCACACTTTGGGTTTTTCTTATAAGATAAATTAATTCCTTCTTATTCTATTCAACCTTAGGGAGTGGTTCTAACTCAATTTTTTTCTTTATTGTAAATAAGGTTCAGTGTGTCTTCATCATCCATTGTCTTCTTTGAAACTTTCAAATTTTCAAATGCATTGACTTGTTTTATTGTGAACTATGAGCAATCCCTAATTCTCACATCTCTTTTGTCATCACAGTCTAACCAAAAGTATTTTAAATGAGCCACATGCTAAAATAAATAACCAATAATACTTTCCACTAAGCCTTTTATGTCAAATGATGACATGCTTTAAAATGGCCTCATGGTAACATGTGTCATCTCTTATTTAAGTAATTTTGAGTTTTCTAATGATGCATATGTGTATCTTCCTATAGAGATAGGAAATTTTACCCTAGCTTTTTGATCATTTACTAAGAACTTGTGGGTCTCAGCCAATTATCTCACCAATTACATTAAAGCCCATTTCTTTTATCAACATATCCAAGGTTTATATATGATGAAAACTTGCATCCACAAATACATAGATAAGTGAAGATGGAAAATTATATAAACCATGCTCCCCATTTAGAATCTTTATTGATGTGTCTATAAATATCTACCTATTATAGGGATATTTCTCAAACATTTGAATAACATACTGTAGGAATGCATCATTTACTCTTTGAAAGTGGTGTGACCTTTATTTTAGAATAAGTTGACAATAATATTCATATATTTTTTTAGTCTTTATATCTCTTACCTGATTCAACCTACTTTAAAATATTTTCCTAGAAATTACATAAACAAGATAAGAGGTCATGTAGAACTTGGAAGTTGTTTTAACTTCCATCAACTACTTATGAATTTTATCATTGATGATTTATCTCCAATTTATATATTGATTATTTTGGTGAATAATCCATATATATCTATACATCCAAGTCTTAAGTTCCTTGCAGTAGATTCCCCACTACTATGTACAAGAATATGATCATATCATTGACTTCAATCATTAATTCAAACTTGAAAAATTATTTTGTAGTCACATTATTGTATGTTTAGCTTTTATCAACCATTATTTGTTCACCCATTTTTCACAAGAATTGGTTTTATCTTTCCATAATTGTTGATCATAAGTAAGATTCAAATCAACAAAATATTCTCTTTCTAGAAATTGAATTAATTTATCAATATGCTCCAGTGTCAAGCATATAACATATTTTTCTTTAAAATTCTTGACCTCTCTCTTTTTAGGGTCATAGTGCTCAACTATAGTTAAGAATAATTCTAGACACTATACTAAAGTTGGGAATGCATTTGCATGTGCCAATCCACTATTACATATGCTTTGGCCATAGTTTGTTTTGATACCCCATTGATTCTATTTTAAAAATTCTCCATATCAATGTGCCCCAAGTTAGTATATATTATGTTCTCACCATTTGAGTCTAGATTTGATGGAGAAATAACACCTTGAAATTTGTACTTCATATCTGAGCCTTCTTCTCCTTGTGGGACCTTCTCTGGGGGATTTTTCTTTAGGTTACCCTTGATGGGAGTCTTGCATGTTGACATCTAGGGGGAAACACTTCTTGATTGAAAAACTTGCACTAAACTACCCTTGAATAAGATGAAATTATGAATTTAATCAATCAAAAGGCTTGTTTTTAAAAAAATTGAAAATTGAGTTATTGAAGTCTGATAGGGTTACCTATAGAGGTATCAGACTTTATGGGTATTGATTGTAAGCCTATCAAGTTACATGGGTTGTGCTAGCATGTATGTCAAGTTATGAGGTTTATGTTAGCATGCTTGTAAGGTTACAATAGGTATATTGGAAAATATGATAGGATTTTGTGGGGATGCAAGAAAAGGAGTCAAGATCTGATGGGTCTGTAAACAAGTAAGGCAAAATTTGATGATGTTTCTGGCAAGGGTGATAGACTCTAAAGGTGTTATTTACAATTTATTTAAGAATCGACCGTGTGTTGGGAAAAAACTAAGATTTGGTTAGGGATTTTTAACCTCAACTAAATCTAAAGAACACAGGTAAAATAAATTTTAGAGTAGATAAAGGGATTTAGAAGGGTTTGTAGACAATAAAAGATAGAA
Organism: Torreya grandis; assembly: GCA_037957365.1. NCBI lineage: Eukaryota > Viridiplantae > Streptophyta > Pinopsida > Cupressales > Taxaceae > Torreya > Torreya grandis. Next base: position 1,801,893 of record JARHVA010002422.1, read on the forward strand.
AGATTTTAGATATTGATTGTAAATGAAAAAGGATGAGTTCAACATAGTTACCTACCTTATCTTCCAAAGGTGTAAACCATAATCACTGACCAATAATATCCAAACTCAATGAAGGTTGTAACACACAAACAAGATTGGGATATGTAAATAGAATGCAAAGGAGGGGGTTAACAAAATTTCAATAAGAGTGTGAGGAACAATGCGAATGAATAATGATTTAATGGTTAAAATAAAACCATATTTACTCTCACACATTCTGAGGAGATAATGAAATTAATGGCCAAAATTCTAGGGTTTACACATAGATGAGTTGGGATCTAATGGGGATGCATGCAAATAGGTCAAGATCTAATGGGTAGGTCTGCATTGGTATGAAGCTCCATGGGTTGTACTAACATTGGTATCAAACTTTGTAAGTGTTACTATAAATTCTATCAAATTATGTGGGTTGTGTTAACAAGCCTATCAGATTCCAATTAGGTTGTTAATAGGCTTCTCAAGTTTTGATAGGTCTATTTGTAATAACTTTAGACTCTGACTAGGTTGTTAGCATATTTTTTAATTTGCAAAGAAATACTTAAATAATTTTCAATATTTGTTTCATTTCTAACCAACTTGACTTTGTGAAGATGATTTTCATCAAAAATAGGAATTTGAATTGAAAAAAAAAGACCTTGACCAACTTTGACTTATTTTGATCATTTACACTCAAAAGACTTAACATTTTAGTTTTTTTTACCATTATCCAAATACTGGTCTAACAATTGGCTTTGACCAAGGACCTTAAACTACAAGGTATGAGAGAATAATTATAGACTTTAGTTTCACATACAAGTGCATTTCCATTGGGTTGCGAAGTCATTTGAATTTTGATAGAAAGATAGACTAGAACAAAATAGGAGATTATAGAGGCAAGAGAACCAACTAATAGGGAGAAAGACACAAAACTAAAAAAAACAACACAAAATAAGCTAAAAGGACAACAAAAAATGGAAACATAACTAAAAACATTATATACATACTTACATGTAAAGGATAACCTGATTTCACTTGAAGTAATGCTTGAGATATTGCCCACTGTATGGAAATGGAAAATGTGTACCATCAAAATAGGCCAAGTAGAAAGTGTTGTCTCCATAGAAATGCTTTATTTTGAAGGGACCGATATAAAAAGGAGTCAAATTTTTCATGACTTCCCTTCGGTTCTCTATGCTTATCCCACAAAAGAATAAGATCTCCCACCTAAAAATCCCTTCTTTTTATTTTTTTTATCAAAAATAGTTTTGAATTGATCCTGATGCTTGGAAATTTTGTCAACAATTCAGGATCTATTTTCCTCAAACTTATTCAAATAGATAATTCTTTTATCCAAGATATTTTCAAAGTTTTGATTCTCAATGGCCCTAGCTAGCTGAAGTGTATACAATTCAATTATTATCAAAATTATTGCATCAATCCCATAGAGTAACTAAAATGGAGATATACCTATGGATTTCTTTAGTGTTATGTGATCTACCCATAATACTTCATACAATGTTTTGTACCAATTTCTCTAATTCTCGTTAAACAACTTGTGAATGATGATGACAAGGTTTTTATTACTTGACTCAGCTTGACCATTTCCCTAAGGGTAATATTATGAAAAATGAGATAATGTGATGCCATAACCATAAAAAAATACATTCAATTTTGAAGAAGAAAAATTTGAAGCATTATATATTACTATCTTTTGTGGAACACCATATCTCACCAAGATGTTTTCCTTTATGAAATTACAAACAACTTTTAAGTTATGTATTTGACTGAAATGGATCTACCTATTTGGTGAAATAATCTATAGTATTAATAATATATGTGTGTCTTGGACTTGAATTAGGGTTCACAATTCCTAAAAAATCCAATCCCCATTTTTTTAAAGGTTCTTATATCACCATTGGTTTAAGAGGAAATCCTACAAGTTTTGATCGCCTGACAAACTATTGACAGGCTTTGCATTTTCGTACCCACTCTGAGTCTTTAAATAGTGTAGGATAATAGTAGTGAGATCTTAATATATTATAAGTTATCACTATGGAAAAAAAGTGTCCACCACAATCTTGATCATGAAAGGCTTATAAGAGCTTATTTTATTGTTCATTGTCAACACACCTCAAGAAAAATCCATCAATATTTTTTTGAACAAGTGTCATCTCAAATTGCATACTTTTTCACCTTCAACTTGAGTGTCATGCATTGTTTGTTATTCAAATGAGATGGAAATTCTCCATGTTAGAAATAAATTAATATCTACAAACCACTCATTAGTGTAATCTATAAAAAGTACAAAGGGAATATCTTCTTTATTTTGATCATCAGAATATGTTGAAGAGATTAGCTATGAGTCTATCTATTTTGATATGAGTTGACATAATCCTTTTCCTTGAACCAATTTTTTTGGATTGATTTTAAGATCATATTCCTAAATCTTATTTACCTAGTTACCTCTTTTAGACCCTAGATCTTATTGAGTCAAATTAGATTTCAACATTGTACTTTGCACCATGACAATGGAATGTGAATGTAAAATATGGCATTTGAATTATTTGACAGCTTTCACTATTGTGTATGCATGATTATCTTCTAGATAATATTTATATTCATAGTCTTTCATGTTAAAACTCATGAAAGCAACTGTATATTCAATACCTTTATCATTATTTTGAATCAATATGGCTAAGATAATTTATTCTAAGGCATAACAATAAATGATGAACTCTTTTTTGAAGTTTAGATAAATTATTTTTTGAGTTCATCATTTATTGAAGTTTAGATAAATTGTTTGTACCTATATATTCATACAAGATATCATCTTTAGGGTCATCTACTTTTTATTTTATGTATTTCATTTTCAATTCTAGTTCAAGGCTTTTTTTTCACTTATTTGATTAGGATCATTGCATGTGACAAGTCTAACTGAATTTCACCACCAAGTTTCTTACAAAAGTTTCTTCCTAAGAGAATATTATAGGATACTGAGATGTTAGGTACTAGAATTTTGATCTTAATCCTCTTCTAATGAAAAGATGTGAGTGCAACTTGGGTGTCTTGATTTGGCCAATAAGTGGACATGTTTTGCTTCTATTGAGTAACAACAGCCAAAGGTTTTTGTATAAGTTAGGCCAAGGGCATGGGAAATTTTGGTGGGCATTACATTATAAGATGTTCCTATGTAAATAATGTAATTACTAAATTTACATTCATTAAGGAATAAATAAATGTGAAAAAGATCAACCTTATTAGACTTAGAAGTTATTGTAGCCATGAAATTTAGTAGATTATAAGAAGGAAGGGTGGTTAATATTCTTTTGACATTGGCCTTATTTTTAGTGATATTTTTTCCTTTGATAAATTCTACTGGCATATCTAATTGATCTAGATACGTTCTCAAATATTTAGCTTGTGACATCTAAATTTTAGTTTTATTGACATGTTCAATTATATCAAAATTAGTTAGGCTAGCAGATGAAGAGTATTCTATAGGCTGAGATAAACAAACATTATTATTTATAGGAGAATTATCCTTTGAATAACCAATGATAACACTTGGGAAAGACTCACCTATTTTATCTATTAGTTGTTTTCCCTTCATCTAAATAGGAGGTAATGTTCTTCATGAAAGAACGACTTTCTTATATTCTTCTTGTCTATCACCTTATTACTTTTTATGATTTTGAGTTCTTGTGAAGGATACAAACAATTGATTGTTCATGTTTCCAACATTATATTCATAATCATCTTCATCTAAATTTTATTCATAGAATGCATTTGTGGATTCACCACTACATTCTTTAATTTCACATTCTTGAGGATCTGGATTTTCTGCTTCATTTTCTTCCTCAATTTCTTCATACCCAAAATAATATTTTGTTTTTAAAACAACATTCATAGGGGGATTTATATTTTTTTGTGGAGGAGCTTCCAAGGCAATATTTTTCTGATGATCTTATAATCTAGGATATTCCTTTGAAAATGCACATAGTTTCTTCTAGGAATGTCTTGATAAGGAGTAGTGATAGTTTTTTAAGGCAATTGTTTCTTTAAATTTGTTATATTATTTGCTATTTTTTGTAAAATTTATTTGATTGAAGATTGACCTGAACTCTGTGTCTTACCTTTTTATGGTTCATTCTTTATTTTTCTTGTCATTATCATATCATCTTTGACATCAATGGCTAACATTTGGGCTACATTCAAATCAACTACTCTATCCCTTCTCAAACAATAACTCACTTCTGGAAATTGATAATTGATAAAGAATCATTTCTAATTCAAATATGTTGGCTTGGAATTTTCTGGTATTTTATGAAGTAACTTAGTAAATTTAGCTATGAAATCACTCATAGGTTCATAATCTTATTTTTTCATTTGAGTGAGTTAAGCCAATAATGCATGTACATCTCTTGTCAGTTTGGATTTATTTTCAAACTTGGTTTCCATATCATTATAATTAGTTATCACTCTTGGAGGAAGATGATAAAACCAATATATAGCTCCATTCTAAAGAGTTTCAAGAATTAATTTTATCATGGCATCTTCATGTTCAACTCCCAAAAATCTACATGCTACAGAAAAAGTATCAAGATGTTCATTTAGATGTTGCTTACCATCACTTAAGAATTTTGAAATTTTTTTTTGAAGCTTTGATAAATTCATGTAATTATTCTAAAGCCAATGGACCAATTATGTTACCCCATGGTTGATCCATGGTTGGAAAGACTACTTCTAATGGGATAATAACACATGGTAAAATAAGTGTTTAACTGATGATTGTTCATCCTTGTGACTGTTTATCTTTCTTAGAAATCATGGGAAGACTAATTGCCTTTTTGAGTTTAATTTTATGTTAAATATTTGAATTTAAATTAGAAACTTCTTGTAACTAATAAAAATGATCAATTTATCCTTCTGATTTACTAAGTTTGGTGAATCTTCTTTCTGCCACTTTTGAAAGACTTATTGTTGATGAGTAATTGGTATACATTGAATAATTCTCTGAGATGGTCCTTTTTATTGAATTTTATGTGCATCTAGTTCTTCATCTCTTTGTGTCAAAATGACACAACCTTCTTATTTTAATACTTCAATAGCTCTATGAAATTTCATTTAACTAGTTTTATTTTTCCATGTAAATGCTTTCAAATATAATAAAATGTCTTCATGTGTCTCTCTTAACCAATCAATATTTTACTAAATTATTGGTGCTTGTATTTCTTTAATTATCATTAAAAGATATACTTACTATAAAAAGTCTTTAAGTAGCTATTTAAATTGCTCTTCATGCTTGTCTTCTTGCTTAACTTCATGAAACAATTTCAACATTTCTTCGGACAATGATAACATGATCTTATTCTATTTTTATCATTGAAATGATAATATTTAATTGTAATTAACTTTTTTTATTATCCCAAGAAAGTTGTTGAATACTTGAAGTAATATCTTCTTCTATAGTTTTTGTATGCAAATGGAAATACAACTGATCTATAAATCAATCTTAACTCAGAGAAGATAAATCCTACATACACTTCTGATTGTTGATACATTAAATATTCAGGTTCTTTACCAAGATGGATCTACTAGACCTATCCAAGGGATCTCTTATCAAAATAATATCACTAGGGAGGGTTCCAAAGCCTCTAGTCAAGAAAAACTATGCAATAACCCTAACTAGGTCCTATTTTTTCATATTTAAAAAGTAAGTAAATGACATGTAAAGTAAAGCCTAATCTATTTCTCACCAAATATTGTTGCATAAAATGGGGGTTAGAAAACATAAAAGTAAACATGCATAAGATAATCCTAATTAAGCTATGTATAGGTAAGACCCTAATGCATGGAGAGAGCAATATATTCAAAAACCATTATTTATGATACTTATATCTACTAAAAGAGAGGAGAAAAGTTAGAGATACTTACCTTGAAAATGAACCCATCAAGACTCAATCTCTCCCTTGGCCAAAAGTGCTTCACAAGAGGTTGTTGTGGTTTGTAAAGATCACTAAAAAAGGCCAAAACATTTCATACTTTTCCATAAAATAAGATTCTTATCCAAGTATAAACCCTAATCTATGGCTCCTCAAGTATAATAGTGGAAGAGTAAATTTTAAAGAAGAACAAATAAATAATTAACTCTTGTTGTCTCTAATAAATGGTGAAATTAATGTATATATATATATCTAAATCTAACCCTAAATCTTTTCAAAAGTTTTACCGACAAGGTCGACCCAATCGACTTTCTATCATTATTAAAAAAATAAATTAGGTATTGGAATAGGTATTCTATGGGATGACCTAGACCCTAAATGAGTTTTTTCAATTATATAACAGAGTCAATGGGGTTGACAGTGTATTGTAAATCATCAAAAAATAGTTTAGGCTAGGAAAGGGCTAATGAAGGCATAAAATAACTAGAGGGTGCAAAAGAGGAGGCAAACTTTAGGATAATGTTTTTAGGAGATGGTTATATTGATAAAAATTGGTAGTATAGGGACAAAAATCCTTCAAAGCATTAATGGTATACCCACCCCTTTCTCAGTGCACCCCTTAAGGCATGCACTCAAAGAGATTGAGACTCGATAGGTTCCTACAAGAGATAAAGCATTAGTAATTGATAAATATTTGAAAATATTATGTGTATATATATGCCCCACTCAAAGATCATCACATGTCACTTAGGTACAATAGGGGATGGTGCTTCAAGAAAATAACATAGCAACACACAATGTTGAAGATAAAAAATTGAAGTATTTTAAAGCATAAAATAACTGAATTTAAATGATTGAAATGGAAACAAATAAAAAATAAAAGTAATTTATGCGTACTTTGAATTACCTTTATCATTAGATGGTTGTTTTTTTTATTTGTATTTGTTATCATAAAGGGTTAAAAGACTATTTTTGACAAAACTAAGGATACAAAATTAAAGAGAAAAAATAAATAGACGTAAGAAAGCCAAGATAGTTGGCATGGTGTAGATGAGATGTACTTGGGAATTTGGCAAGCTGGGGTGAAAAATGCTAAGTTAGGATCAAATGACCAAGTCAAAATTTGGATTAAATCAAGTAACTAAAATTCCAAGGCTACTAAAGATTTAAAACTTAAACAAGTAAACCTCAAGTAAGAAAGACAAACTCACTAAATCAAACCAAGGATACATGTCAAAAATGGTAGTCAAACATCAATGTGAAAGTAGTAACAATCCTTGTTTAAACAAAAATAGACAAAAAAAATGTTAAAATAACATTGATGAGTGAGCAATAATAATCCTTAATCATCAATAGAAAAAGTGCATAAAATAGAAAAAAATATTGGTGAGTGAGAAGTAATAAGCCAACCTCACTCAATAATGGAAAAAAATAACATGAAAGTAGAAACGGACTCAGGTATTAGAAAAAAAGTGATATCATAATGAAAAAAGGTAAAAAAAAGCAAGTAACATCTAAAAATTATAGAGCCATAGTGTAAATAAAGTAATCCATAGTCACTCAAGCATATGGTTTTGTTCTAATGATAGATAAAATTGAAATAAAGCAGTGCAAGCATGCTTTTAAGATGTGAAGAAAAGGGAATATAGAAGAAATGGGAAACATATTTAGAATCAAACTTACTTGTCAAGGGGGTAAATGAAATGGTGAAGGGGAAAATGAATGAAAAATCAAGGTATAGAAACTATTTATCAAAGTCTAGACACTCAAATTAGGTTTGTCAAAACAAGAGGACTTTTGACATTAAGGACTCTGAAGAACTTCTCCTAGCCACATAAATCTTGGGTCAAAAAATGAAGTATGTAGATCATCTCATGAAGGTGATATGCATGAAAATTAAAATGGACTTACCTTCCCACAATGTGTTCCCCATTCTTCAGGACCTTTTATATAGCTATTAGTCTACTATGAAGATAAGCTACTTGTGTGAGAAATTAGGTATCACCATAGACTTTTTTGAATTCTCTTATTTTAATCTAATATCCTATCGTAACCCAATATACCTTGACTCTATCATGAGGACAACTATGGAGTTTGAGCTTCGATTATAAATAAGAGATGTGCGTATAATCACATCTTTTGGTATGGTTTTAACTTTAGACTTTGTATGTTGTCTTTTGTATCATTGCGTTTTGATTCAAATGATTTGGCATTTAATCTTTTTTATGGATTTTTCTATTCCTCCTCCGTATAGATTTGGAAAACCAAACATGGGTTTTAAATATGACTATCATTTGAAGATTTTGGACTTGATTTCTAAAAAATATAAAGTAGAGAGCATAGTGTCTAAGAGTCTTGTGAATTTAGGTGAAATAAAAGTGTTATCTTGACTTCAACCTTGGTTTATCAAAAGTGGAATGAAAGGAAAGGAAATCAAGAGGAATGAACATGGAACAACTTGAATTACTTAAAATTGAAAAAAATGTGACAAAGGGTGAAAAAGGGATAAAATGATAGTGAAGTGTGATTCTTTATCATAAGAAGGAGGGAAGTGTAGGAAAACATTCTAACACCTTATTGTTGTGAAAATTTAATCTATAAAAGAAGAAAAAGCTAAAGCTAAGAACACGGGATCAAAAACTTATAACCATTGCTAAACATTCTAGAGAAGGAACACTTAATTAATGAAAGATGGTGATTTTATGAGGAAGGCTTGGTCCTATCCATGGTCTTACACTAAAAATCATAAAAGATAAACCTAAGAGGGTGCATAAAGCATGTGAAAAGATAAATGAGAAAGATGGTATTTATGAGGAAAGACTGGTCTTGTCCATGGTCTTACACTACTAATCACAAAATAAAATCTCAAGGGATGAAAAAATTATTGGAAACTGAAAGTAAGGAAATAATGAGAAAAAAATGAAATCATGAGGAAGACTAGGTCTTATCCACAGTTTTACAATGTAACTCATGAGAAAAGAGAAACCAAATGACCAAAAAGAAGGAACTAAGGTTTATGAAAAGAAAGACTACTATAGGGGGTGAGACCAATGTAAGTATCCTAAAAAAAGTGTTATAAGGAAATAAAATATAAAACATGAAAAGAATCAAAAGATCTAGGCAAAATAATTCTTTAAAAATTATGCATTGGTGGGTTCTTTGAAAGTAGGGCCTTCATTAGTTTGAAGGTAATAGGTACTAAGACCAAGGATGTCTTTGACTAAATAAGGGCCCCATAATTTTTTGGGAATATTTACCTTATTTGTCATGTGTGTGCTTTAATTTAAGGAAAATATCACCAACATTAAAAGTGCAAACTTTAACTTTTTTGTTATGTTATTTGGAAATTCGAGCCTTGTATTGGTGATTATGTTGTAGATCGAAAAGATGGTGTTCATCAATAAGGTCAAGAGGGTTAAGGTGAGATTAAAATAATTCTTCATTGAGTATGATACAATGAAGAGAGATACATAGAAAGAGAAGGTCAACTTCTAATAGGAGAATTGATTCAAAACCATAAACTAGTAAAAATGGTGTTGCCTTAGTGGTAGTGTGTATGCTAGTGTGATAGGCCAAAAGAGCAGGATGTAGATGGAGATGTCAATCTTTAAAATTGTCACAAATTATCTTTTGGAGAATTTTATTAAGGATTTTGATAATGTCCTCAACTTGGAAATTTCATTGGGGATAATAGAATGTGATAAATGTGTGATTGACTTTGAATTTAGAAAAAAGCTATTTGACATCTTTAATTTTGAAATTATAGTATGAAAAACACCAAAGTGAAAAGTGATTTGGTTTAGGATTTTTTGGTGACATTGACAAGGGGAATGGCTTTGACCCATTTGGTAAAATACTTGATAGATATGATGATAAAGACATGCCCATATTGTGATCTAGGTAGTTTTCCTATGAGATCTAATCCCTACATTGAGAATGGCTAGGGAGACTCCATATTTTGAAGCTCGACTAGAGTTGAATGGATTATATCATCATTAAGTTGATAGGTATTACACTTTTTAGAAAAATTTATGTCATCCTTTTCAATAGTAGGCCAAAATTAACCTATATGTAAGCATTTGTAAGTTGTATCATATCTACTACAGTGACCATTGCAAATGCCACATGTGATTTTTCAAGGAGAAGAGGGACCTCTTATTTCATAACATAGTAGATCAACATACCTTAAACATTGTGATAATAAAATATGTTATCTATAAACACATATTTAAAATTGTGTTTGCAAATTCAAGTCTTTTTACAAGAATTGGTGTTTGGAGGATAGGTTAAGTGCTCAAGGAATTGAATGATGTATTTGTACCATGGGCTCTGTCAAATAGTAATAGCCTCAATGTGGTAGATAATGGAATCTTATATTTGAATGGAAGATGGGGACTTTCGTATTTAGATAAGAAAGGTAGAATCAGTAAGAACTTGGTATGGATGAAAAAGAGATGTTAAAGAAGAAAGGGAATCAACGATATAATTTTGATCTTGAGGGATGGGATCGATGGTAAAAGAAGAAAATTATTTGGAAATGGTAGTGGTTATTTGATGATAAGCAATGATATTTTTGTTTTTTAATTGATAATCACCATTAACCTAGTATTATATGAGTTAGGAGTCACCCAAAGCATGCATGTATGTAATGTCTAAATCAAGTGTTGCTCTCATACCTAGGATTAAAGCTTCTTTTTCTACCATGTTGTTAGTGACATCAAATATAAGGAGGAATTCCAAAGGGATAATTTTACCAAGAGGACTAGTGAGGATAAAACCTACCCAAGATCCTTAAAGGCATTTGGTGCCATAAAAATGAAGAGTCCAAGTATCTTCATGTACATCAACATTAGTTTTAGGAAGTTCTTCAAGGACTACTTTAGATTTAGTAGTATTGGGAAGGATAGAGGACTCTTCTAGAATACTTGTTTCAATATCAATAGTGAAATTATGGAAGTAATATTTAAGAGATATAGTTTAATTAAGACTTTAATATATCATGAAGACTATCTTGAAGGGGGCTAGTAGCTGGTATATGTTTGAATTTGAGTTGGTCAATAAAGATTTATCTTTTGTAGCTTTTTTCATAATAATTTAGAGATGAAATTTTATGATAAGGACCATCCACTTGCCAATTCTATCTCCAGGAAGAAACTTTTTGGAGAATAAGTGATGGAGTAGATTAGAATGAATGATAACATAATTTGTTTGATAAAGCATATAATGTTAAATATTTTCAACTATAAAATATATGGCAAGGAAATCATGTTCTAATTTTGTATAATGTTTTTCATAGTAAATGAGGACTCGACTAATATAATAGATGACATATTCTCTTTTGGTATCATCTTTCTAGGTAAGCATTGCCCCAATTGATACAGATCTGGAAGAAGTATATAAGATTAAAGGATGATTGTTCGATAGTGGACAAAGGATGGGTGCATAATGAAAATATTCTTTTATATTTTCAAATGATTTCTAGAAAGGATATATTCATTCAAGGGCATTACCTTTCTTTAAAAGAGAATTAACATAATAGATGTGGTAAGTTATTTCAAGGATAAATCGTCTGATTGCCCTGAGTTTGCCAAGGTAAGTGCAAATATCTGGAATAAAATAAGGGATGGGCATGTTGAAGATAACATTGATCTTAGCATGATCGACATCAATATCATGAAGAGAGACTAATAACCCTAGAAATTTTCCATATGTGACACCAAAGACACATTTATAGGGATTTAGTCTAACTTTATATCTGATGAGGTGATCAAAGATAATTCAAAGAATAGAAAGATGAGTTTTTTGGGTTTTAGACTTGGCAATGAGGTCATCCACATAAGTTTCCACAATATTACAGATATGGTCATGGAAAATGTGGTTCATGGCCCTATGATAGGTATCTATGGCATTTTTAAGGCCAAAGGGCATTTTAACATAACAATAGGTGCCCATTCTATGGTGAAAGTTATCTTATGTTGATCTTCAAAGGCAATGTAAATTTGATTATAACCCAAAAAACCATCCATAAGGGATAACATTTCATATCCATTAGTGGAATAGATGATGGCATCTATGGAAGGTAAAGGGAATTTATCCTTATGACAAGAAATATTAAGGTTACAGAAATTAATGTAAATGTGAATGACCATGTTAAATTTTTCCTGAATAGGGATAATGTGTGAGACCCATTTTGAATAGTCCATAGGCTTGATAAATTTATCATCATAAATTTTAATGTTTTTTTTATCACATAAATTGGAAACTTTTGATGGAAATTTATGCTATTTTTGTTGCATGGGTTTGACATCAGGATAGGTAATGATATTTTTAGGCATGTCCTCATATGACCAAGTGAAAGTTTCACTATATTTTTTAAATAATAAGCCAAAGTTATCATGTTCGATTGGTGTAAGTTCTTGAGAGATGGTGATTGGTCAAGGGCATGATGGGGTACCATATTCAATTCTGGTAGTTTTTTTAATAAGCATAACATTGTTGTCTTGGAAATGATATGGCATGTCAGGGAGAGAGGAAATGGGATTTTTGTAAAGATCAATTCTAGCAATGAAGTTGTTGAAGCAAGGCAATTTTTTATTGAAATTCCCAAGTTTATGATTATTCTGAGGAAGTTGAGGTTATTGGGTATGAAGTAATTTAAGAATAGATTCATCACTAGGCAAAGTGGGAAGAGGACCAAAATACTCAACATTTACTTTAAAATAAATAATTTATTACCATGGTGGTTATATTCAAAATGCATTTGGCATACATTTGTGGCCTTGGAATCTTATGTAATATCAAGAGTAGATGGATTAAGGGAAGAAGGTTGATCTAGTGTGATTGGTTTATTAGTAATATTATTCATGGGAGGAGGATTGGAAAGAATTATTGGTTCAGAAGGAATAATGGAAGATACAAGAATTTATGGAGGTTTGGAAGGTAAAATTTGTTCTACCACCCAAGGAGTATCAATAAGTGGGAAATTAGTAGGAGGTAAATGACCTTCATGTGCTAATTCAAAATCTATTGATATGGTATGAACATCACGATTGAAATCATGTATTTGAGCTAGATTTTTTTGATAATGTTGAAAATTCAAGTCTTATGATTGAGTTTGGGCCATGATGTAGTTATCATCACAAGTTGGAGAGATTTTACATGCTTGAGATTTGGGAGGAACTTCAAAAGGGGAGATGTTTAGATCACTAAATTTATGTGGAGGCATGATTAATGATCTTGGAATAATTTAGCCACTCTATAATCATAGCACATGAAGTCATCTTCTATGTAAGATGTTTCTTGAGCATTGCATGGAGGGGTGAAATCAATTATCATATAGATGAGAGGGATGATGTGATCATGAGGTAATAAATAAGGAGGAAGACACTCTGATATGTAAGGAGGTATCTTGTAGTTTTGCATGTATTTTGTAAATCATTAGGCTCATCATTATCTAAATTAGTAAAAATGACATGTAAATATGGACTCATGTTGACAAATTTGGGTAAGGGAGCACTATCAATCATTGGAATTGTGTGAATTCGATATTTTGATTTGGGATTTAGAATTTGAATACTCCAAGGGTTAGGATTAGACTTGTGTTTATACATTTTGCCATTATGAATAAACTTGATACATTGGCTACCAGAAGAGGTAATAGCCCTCATTCTATGATCCCATGGGCATCCTAAGAGCATATTGTAAGATAAGGGTAAATTGAGGACCATAAGCTTAATTCTTATATTCTTAAGTCAAATCATAAGTGGGATCCAAATACAACCAAGTGTCTTTTGATTATTTTTGTCAAATCCATGACATGTTAAGTGAGTTTGTTTGAGATGATATTTATTATAACCAAGTTGTTGGATGAGCCACAGAGATGTCACATTAATACCATATCCTTCATCTATTAATAATTTATAAATTAGGATGGTATTAATGGGTATTTTAATGAATAGGTGTGGGTCATCAGCTTGAAAGAGAATCTCATCATTAATCATGTCTACTTTGAGGAACTTTATGGAGGGTTTCAAAGAAGGGAAAATGGATTTAATGGTATGCACTTTAGTTGGTTGAGGCTCATGAGAAGATGGTTCTTCTTCTAAGGAAGATGGATCTTTGATTTCTTGAAGTAGTTTCATGAGGAACTTGTGATGATAAGAAGAGGTGTGAGCTAACTCCATAAGAGTAATTTTTCAAGGCATGGAGTTGAGTTCTAATAATTTTTAATGGGTTTTGGAAGAAGAACCTATATGAGGCTTATAAGGTAAATTAGATTTAGGAGGAATAAAAGTGGTTGGGGGTTTAAAAGGAAGAGATGGTTCCTCATTGGTTTCCAAAGCTAGGTGATTAGTTATAGTATCTTTGAGGAGTTTCTCTTCCAAATATGGTTTATTAGGTTTAGTGATAGGATATTTTTGAGCTAGTTTACATCTATAATTGACCTTAGTTGTATTGATATATTGATCATTATTATAATATTAATCATATTTAGCATTAATGGCATAAACTTCCTTATTGGCTTGTTGAGCATTAGATGTAAAAAAAAATTGGTTGTTAGAAGAAGAATATTTGGGAGCTTGTCATTTTTTAGAAGCATAACCATAATCTTGATGACAAAGTTGAATCATGACTTTGTGATTGAATGAATCACCAAGCACATAGGAGATATCACATTTTATGATCCCTCTACATGTTTCATGGGAGTGATCGATGTCAACATGGAACTAACAAAATTGATTAGTGTTATACCATTTAGGAGGATTATTGGGATAAGTAAATGGTTTAGAGGGTGTTAAAAATTATTGAATTTGTTACACAATTAATGGTGTGTGAGATGATAGGGGATTTTTAGCTTTGGCAACTCCTAATTTGATTTGAGGAGGATTTATGGTTATCGTATTAGTTGAATGTTAAAAATATCCTTTAATGATTTTGGTATTAGGTTCAAACTATTTCATTAATAAGTCTTGATGCTTGGCTTGGTCAAGAGCTTCATTGAGTGTTTGAGGAGCAAAAGTTTGAACCTTGTACTGAAGTGAAGGAATTAATGTGGTTATAAATAGTTTAAATGAGTTATCATAATCCATGTTATGATCAACCTTATGGTCAAATATCTCCATTTATTGATAAAATAATGAGATGGTTCAGTGAGAGATTTCTTAGCATTGATGAAATGGCTAAGGCAATTTTTAAGAAGATCATTGTCTTGGAACTCTTTAATTAGAAGATTGACTAAATCCTTGAGTTTCCATATGGAATGTTTAGTAAGTTGATTATACCATTATAATACATCATAAATGAAATTTTTAACTAAAATTTTAGTTGTGGTGAACGTATTATTTTAGATCCACTCCTTATAAAAATTACCAAATGCTTTAAGAAAAAATGTAGGGTCTTTAGTCCCATCATATTTAATAGTTGGATATTTATTACCAATATCAATAGAAATAATGAAGGGGACTAAAAGCTCATTTTGAATGTGTCAGGGCATTTTATTGTTCATGATAGGTTGGGGGATGACATTTATTACAACATCTCTAAGAGGTGGAGGAATAAAAATTTGATTGGTTTGAGGGAGAAGAATGGAAGGTTAATTAGTCATGTTGATCAAATAATGTTGTAATTTCATCATTTGAGAGGTGTTCATTTATTTTAATATCTATGTAATAATTTGGGTGGTATCAATTGGTGGATTGGTGTTTATAGGAGGACTCCCCAAATTGGTATTGGGGAGGGTTACTAAGTGGTGGATTGTTTATGGGGTTATTAGATAGACTTATGTCAATTTCCCCTCATATTTTGATGAGATGCTTAAAGATGGGAATTATATTGATAGGTATGGAAAGGATTTGATTCACCAATCTCATCTTATGGTGTAATTTGAACCATATTGCAATCCAAAGATGAGGGAGGAGAAAAAGTACTCCAAGAGCAAGGATTCTCTTAGGAGGTGAAGAAATGAAGAAAAGAGAACCCCATATAGTGTCTAAATGGATTTTAAGTTGTCCAAGAATATTATGATATGGTATTTCATGATGTTTGATGAAATAAATAGACATTAGGAAATAAAAAGTAAAATTTAGGATAGGGTCAATCAGACAAGGAGCAAAGTTGGCCAAACAAGGAAAATAGTTATCCAAATAAGGAACAAAGTCAGCTAATAGGTATAGAATTGACTGGGTTGATAAGGTAATGCTTAGACACAAGCTGAAAAGAATACACAGTCATATGGGTTGATAGTGTATTACTTGAATAGGGGACAAAATAGAGAAATAAGGATACACAGTCATGTAAGTTGATTATGTATTGTAGACAAGAAGGTGAAAAATAGTTTGTAAAAGACTGCATCGACTAGAACTATAGTGTTCTTAAATAAGGGTAAAATTGTGTAAGATAAGTTGAATCAAGAAGAAATTAAGCACACAAATAATTGGATCATTGCAATTAATCCAATTGGAACACACAACACAAACCTTATACCAATGTTGGCCAAGGCAAATTTTTAAATACAACACATAATGATCAAAGAATAAGTAGCAATTGGAAAGTAAATGTTATTTAATTGGTCATCCTAAGTATTATTAAGTTATAATAAAGATTGATTTTAATGTGATAGGGAAGTTGGCTGAAATAAGGAACTAGAAAGTAATATAAGGTTGGTTTTAGGATGTTTGGGCTGAAAAGGATCTGTATCGATGATGGTACTAGATTGGTATTGGGGACTACCCCCTCACTTCACAATCCTACAGTGATAAGGGTGTTGAGTGATTTTATAATATATTCCATCAACCACGTATTTATACTTGGCCCAAAAACCAAGTCAGATTCACCCTTGGTGATAAAATCCCAGTAGGTAGTTAGGAAAACAAATGTTAATATTTTGTGTGTAAAGTGATTTGATAGTGTTTGCAAAAGAGTAAAATAGTGTAATTAAAATGATAATTTTAAAAAACACCTATTTAATTTATGTGAGTTATTCTATGAATGTAAACAACTAAAAATGAAAGGTGAATTAATTACTAGCAAATATATGTTAATTACTTGATTGATAATAGTATAGAGTCAGTTTAGGCAACATTGTATGCAGACAATGTAGAACAAAATTATTTGGGTCATTGTTGTTATGTAGAATTAAGATCTTTAAGAATAAAGTTGAATATGTTGACTATGTATCTCAAAAATAAGACAAACTACAAAATTGAGTCGACTACGTCGACCCAATTAGTTGTAGGGTTTCAATTTTACAAAATGCAAATTTATGAAAAAAATACTAAGGAATTGAAATGACAGAGAGATAAAAGGAATGAACCTTGGTGGGTTTGAAGACATTTTAACTTACAAGTTTTTATGTTTTGATGCTCAAATGTTACTTTCAAATTTTGCCAACTGGGTCAACTGGTTCGACCAAGTTTGCAAAACCCTATATGTTAAA
This sequence comes from Torreya grandis, assembly GCA_037957365.1. Taxonomy (NCBI): domain Eukaryota; kingdom Viridiplantae; phylum Streptophyta; class Pinopsida; order Cupressales; family Taxaceae; genus Torreya; species Torreya grandis. Next base: position 1,819,287 of record JARHVA010002422.1, read on the forward strand.
GAAGAGATAATGAATAGATTCAACCTATTCAAATGTGTTTTTAGACCTATATGTTGATAAAAAAAAATAATAGACATAGTCAATTGTTTTGACTATGTATGCTAATTTGGAACTGAAGAAAAATATTGTGTCAAACTGTTTGATCTAGTAACATGTAATTAATGAAGACCTACACATATAAAATAGAGTCATTTTGAAGTGAATGTGTGTTAAACTTGCACATAGAAAGTTAGAACTATGCCAATTGGTTTGATATAGTACTATAAATATATAAATATATAATATGATGACAAAAAATGATGGCATGAAATAAAATCTACAAGGGTTAGATTCACATCGAGTTCACCAGAATGTATGCAAAAGGAAATGTAATTGATCTATAAATGAATCTTAGCTTGGAGAAGATAAATCTTACTTACACTTATGATTGTTGATACATTAGATATTTGGGTTCATGACTAGCATGTATCTACTAGACCTGTCCAAGTGATCTCTTACCATAATAAGATCACTATGGAGGGTTATCAAGCCTCCAGTAAAGTAAAACTATGCAATAACCCTAACTAGGTCTTATGTTTTCATATTCACAAAGTAAATGACAAGTAAATTAAAGCCTAATATAGTGCTCACCAAATATTTTGGCACAAAATGGGGGTTAGTAAACATGCATAAGAGAATCCTAATTAATATATGTATATGTAAGAGCCTGATGCATTGAGAAAGAAATATATTCAAATGTCATTACTTATGCTACTTATATCTACTAAAAGATAGGAGCAAAGTTAAAGATATTTTAAAGATGAACCCATTGAGACTCAATCTCTCTCTTGGCTAAAAGTGTTTCATAATAGGTTGTTGTGGTTTATAAGGATCACTAAGAAAGACAAAAACACATAGGACTTTTTCAAAAGACAAGATTATTCTCCAAATAGAAACCCTAATCTATGGCTCATCAAGTAGAATGGTAGAAGAGTAGATTGTAAAGAAGCACAGATGAATAATGAACTCTTGTTATCTCTAATAAATGGAAAAATGAATGTGTATATATAGTTGAATTTAACCCTAAACCTTTTTAAAAGTTTATGTGATAGGGTTGACCTAATCAAATTTGTATCATTATTAATAAAAATAAATTTGGTCTTAGTCTAGGTTGGTCAGGGGCCGACCTAGACCCTAAATGAGTTTTGTTAATTAGAGTATAGATTTGATGGGACTAAAAATGTATTGTAAGTCATCAAAAAGAATTTTAGGCTATGAAAGGGCTAATGAAGGAAGAAAATGTCTAGAGGAGGGTGCAAAAGAGGAGGTAAAGCTTAGAGAAATGTTTTGAAGAGATGGTTGCATTGATAGAAAGCGGTAGTATAGGGACAACAATTATATGAATCACCAATGGTCTACCCACCCCTTTCTCGATGTACCCCTTAAGTCATGCACTTAGATATATTGAGACTCAATAGGTTCTTGCAATAGAGAAAGCATCAGTAATTGATAAAAGTTTAAAAATATTGTGTATACAATTTCTATCCAATTCAAACCAAGTTGATAATCAAGATATTGAATAGCCAAAATGGTCATGAATGAATTCTACTAATTTCAAGATATGTGTTGAGATATGTGGGCCTCTCTATGTGCAAGAATTATTTATATTTTTCTACACAATCTAATTATTGATTTAAAATTACCAAAATAATTTGAATATGAGTTGTTGAAACTTCATTAAAATCCCAAGTAATATGTTTGATTTTAGAAATAATATCCGACTATGCAAACTATTCCAAATCTAGTTCAGGTTGATAAAGTGGTCCTTGAGTTTATGGCAAAGTCATATGGACCAATATCTCAAAATGTGTGTTACATGAGAGTTGTAAAGATATGCCCCATAGTGGGTGCAAAACACTATTGGTGTGAAAATTTGTCAAGATGACAAATTGATGTTTTTTTATCAACAGTCATGACAAAAATTCCCTCTCCTATTAATAGGTAGAGCTACCTTTAATTAAAACCATCCATCAAAAAAGTAATAGATAAAAACATAGCGGTTAAAAATGTAGTGTGAAAAATGTATAGAGGATAAAACATAGCAAGGAAAAAATGTAGTGAGGATAAAACATTACAAGAACAAAACATAGTAAAGGATGCGCTCATGTAGAAGATGACACAACTTTAAACTAAAGTTTTAAACTCACAAAATCACATTTTCCTCTGTTATTTTGCTTTTAAATTTAGTGCATTACTTTTCCACCATGAAATGTTAACAACTATCACCAAAATGAACTAAATAACAAATAAACAATGTGATAATCACTAAAATGTCCCAATTATGCTCTTCATGACATTTTTGTGACATTACCAATACCACTACATTTTTCATCATTATGTTTTTTCTTCACAACATTTTTATCATATTAATTTTTTGTCATACTACATTTTTTTACCACTATGTTTTTGTCCACTACATTATCACATAGAGCCAAAAGAATGCAGAAAAGAAAACTATTTATAGAAAAAATAGCTTTTAATAGGGTAGTGTTTTTAACCATAAAGTAGAAAAGGGTAATAGAAATATAGTATGAAGTAAAATGACAAAATAAATAAATATGCTTAGAAAATTAGAAAAATAACAAGTTCAGTGAACCAAACTCAAAGACTTACTAAAAATATCAAAAAGGTGGATAGTTTCACTAAAAAGAAACCTCTCTCATTCAATGGATAGGAAAGACATCATATTTCCATAAGAACATACAACATACATCAAAATAATTATATATTATTGATAATAATAATAATAATATGACAATTATCTTGTATTTACTTGTAAAGAGTGTAAAATTACTATTTTACTCCAAAGTTTCACTATTTGTAGAAATTAATAATGTAGATTCAAATAAGAAATTCTACACATAAATATTATGTTTTTTATTAATTAATTATAATCTCATAAACATTTTGAAATAAAAAGCCAAATATATATGGATGTACACATATACAGTGTCCATGAAGAGATTTTTAACACAAAATTTGCAAAATTTCTTGATCTAGGTGACACTTCAGGGGACGGTCCTACCCCAATTGGTGGTAGAACTTTTGAAAGCCATAATTTTTGCACCATAGCTCTGTTTGACTCCCCACTTGAACTGTTGAAAATATAAAAATGAGGGGAATGTTGTGAGATGGCATCAAGCTCTGCCTGATGGATTTTGACCCTCAAAAACTAAATGAAATTTCCTCAAGTTTCAATATTAGTAGTGCACTCTAAAAATAATAAGTTTCTAAAAATAGTAATTTCTCAAATTCTATATTATTGTAATTCATAAAACTTGAACCATTTCATCTCCCTCAATATTGGTGACCTCCGCATCCTCCTCCTACCTTCAAAAATAGGTATAAATAGATATGTATCCTAAAAAGGAAAACACACCTTTTCCTAGAGATAGGCATATGTTGTATCTGTAATTTTGAGCAATAAAACATCTCTTCTCAGAGATAGCATTATTATTTGTTTGTTCTTGAAATATTCTTCAACCAATAATTTTGAGTTTTAGATTAGTGGAAACAGAGTGATTTGTCTTAAGAGTGTATGATCCCGAGGATGAGGTCAGACTACAAGAAGATTGGGTGGAAAATACAAGATCCAGTAGACTATCCACCTATTCACTACAAATAACCTCAAATGATAGACAACACCGAGACATCTGATCTTTTCAAGGAAATGGTGAATGAATCCCTCTAGAAGTAGTAAGCATAGATGCTAAAACAATTCACCCAAATTATTTAACAAATTTTGATAGAAAATTTTGGATCCTCATATGCAACCCCACATCTTTTCAATGCCCCAACACCCTTCAAGGTTTAGGTGAATTTTGATATCCCTAGATTTGGAGGCAAAATCAATGTTGATGCAGTAAAAAATTAGTTGGATCAATTTTCATCCTATTTTTCTATAAATAAATTCACTGATAAAGATAAGATCACTTTTGATTTTTTAAAAGCATCATTACCTATCAAAAATTGGTGGGAAGTGTACAAGAAGAGATTCAATACAGATGATATTGGCCTTGAGGCAGAACCTACCTGGAATGATTTCATAGAATTTATAAAGGAAGAAAATTACCCCATTGGAGCATATGATGATCTATACATAGAGTAACAACAACTTCCCCAAGGTAAGGAATAGTCTGTTCAAGATTACACTAACATTTTTTTTCTCTACTTGTGAGATTGGGCATCTAGGAAAGCAAAAAACACAAGGTTCTCAAATATTGTGGTGGAATACAATGGTATTTATGAGGGGAAATGGAACTCTTCAATTTGGATACCCTCAGTGAGGCATACAATTTTGTGGTGAAGATTGAACAGAATCATGGAAGAATGAATATGAAAAGTCAACCTTCAAAATGGAAAAGTGACAAAGAAGGTCAAACACGAGGCCAATATTTAAAGGCCTAAGAAAGGGGAGATTGGGAAATGGTGTGATTACCACAAATTTAGAATTCACTCCAAATAATAATGTTGAGCCATAAAGTCCTTGATTTTTGTGTCACAATCCTCAACATCTACTGCACTGCCTCATACATACCCTACAGTCGAAGAGGATGAAGAAGAGATTGTAGATGTTGATCCTGATGCCATCATTACTTCATCACAAATCCATAAGAAAAGGATAGATGATAAAAAAAGGTTGTTTCACTCTAAGTTATGGGTGAAAGGTAAGCCTCTACATTTCATTCTTAATAGTGGGAGTCAAAAGAATTTAATCTTTACTAATGTTGTGAAAAGTCTAAATTTGTCCATAAAGCCTCACCCAAAGCCATACAGTATTGGATGGTTGAGTCCAATGAGAAACCTCTATGTCACCCATTAGTTTCTTATTTCATATGCAATAAAACCTTTCCAATATGAGGTCTTGTGTGATGTGGTCAATTTGGATGTTTGAGATGTACTCTTTGGTTAGCCATTTATGTATGATCGACATGGCATCTATGAATCAAGAACTTGAAGGATCACCCTCACTTTTGAAAAGTGGTGCTATAAGGTACCCGAGATGCCACCTTCCACATATATCTTCTTGATTAGTGCTAAAAAATTCACTCTCATGGTGGTCAAGCCATATAAATCCAAAAGGGCCGATGTTATAGCCCTTACTACATAATCAACACAATAACAGAAGCAAATGGATACCAAGTTGAGGAAGTTCGTGGCCTTCCATCCATAGATTGATGGTCAGATAAAAATGGTGAACAATCAGACCCTACATATCTCCATAAATCACAATCCATTCTAAGTATGAATTGGGTTCCAACCTAGGACACCAAATGATGTAGCCATTCCATATCATCCACCTATATTAAACACTTCAATCATAACAGAACAACTGGACATTGGTGAGCTTGATGTGTAGAGTTTTACTTCAGTTGATGAGAATCAAATCAAGACACAACTACCACACTTGATAAAGAATCTTGATACAATAGGGACCATTTATTTTCAAGGAGGGAGGAATGATCTGGGTGACAATTCAAGCAATGGTCTTACCCCAATTAGTGGTAGAATTTCTCAAAGCCATAATATTTGCACCATAGCTCTATTTGACTCCCTGTTTAAACTTTTAGAAAGCTAAGAATGAGGGGAACATCATGATATTATATGAGCTCTACTCAGTGGGTTTTAACCCTTCAAACCCAAATAGAAGTTCCCTAAATTTCAATTTTAGTAGTGTAATCTAAAAATAGTAATTTATCAAATTCTGTATTATTGTAATTCATGGAAGTTGAACCATTTCATCTCTTTCAAGATTTCTAACCTTCCACATCCTCCTCCTAACTTCAAAAGTAGGTATAAATAGATATGTATCCCAAAAATAAAAATATCCATCTCTTCCCAGAGATAGGCATATGTTGTATCTGTAATTTTGAGCAATAAAACATCTCTTCTCAAAGAGAGCATTATTATTTATGTATTCTTAAAATATGTTTCAACCAAGACTTTCAATTTTTGAATCAGTGGTATCAGATTGGTTTGTCTTAAGAGTGTATGATCTTGAGGATGAGGTCAGAGTACAAGAATCTTGGATGGAAAATATAAGATCTAGTAGACTATCCACTTGTTCACTAAAAATGACCTAAAATTGTGGACAAAACCAAGACATCTGATCCCTTCAAATAAATGGTGAATGAAGCCCTCCAGTAGTAGCAATCACAGATGCTACAATAATTCACCCAAATTCTCCAACAAATCCTAATGGGAAATTCTAGATCTTAATTTGTAACCCCACATCTTTTCAATTCTCCAACACCCTTCAAGGTTCAAGTGAATTTTGATATCCATACATTTTAAGGCAAAATCAATGTTGATGTAGTACAAAATTGGTTGGATAAATTATCATCCTATTTTTCTATAAATAAATTCACTGATAAAGAGAAGATCACTTTTACTCTTTTAAAAGCATTATTGCCTATCAAAAATTGGTGGAAAGTGTACAAGAAGAGATTTAGTATGGATGATATTGGCCTTGAGGTGAAACCTACCATTTATAATTTTATATAAGTTTTAAAGGAAGAATACTACCCCATTGGATCATATGATCATCTATACATAGAGTGGCAACAAATTCACCAAGGTAAGGAACAGTCTATTTAAGATTACACTAACATTTTTAATTCTCTATCTATGAGATTGGGCATCTAAGAAAGTGAGAAAAATAAGGTTCTCAAATATCATGGTGGACTACAATGGTATATATGAGGGAAAATGGAACTCTTAAATTTTGAGAGCCTTGATGAGGCATATAAGTTCATGGTGAAGATTGAACATAATCATGGAAGAATGAATACAAAGAGTCAACCTTTAAAATGGAAAAGTGACAAAGAAGGTCAAACACGAGGCCAAAATTGGAATAAAAATGAAGGAAAGACTAGGAAATGGTGTGATTACATAAATTTGGAACTCACTTCAAAGAATAATGTTAAGCCATCAAGTCCCTGCTTTCTAAGTCAAAATCCTTGTAATGAAATTACTTCAACAATAAAGTAGAATAGCAGAAATATATCCAAATATGACTGAAATATATAAGAATATATGATAATAGACAAGCCACTTGGAGGGGGAAACCTCCACAAGTTTCAATAAGAGCAGAATTCACAATATAATGATAAACAATTGCCCTCTACCTCTTATATATAGTCTATCTAGGCCATGGTTACTCCATAGGCTGACCTACTAACCAAATGAATGCATAGAGAAATGTGATATAGCATTAAAGAGGGATAAGTAAGCTACAAGTTAGCTATTCCTATCCTCATACATGTGATAGGTTAGGACTGTAGCATGCCCTTCCCCTTCAAACCAACATTGTCCTCAACATTGAACAACTCTGGATGTTGTTGTAGAAAATCTTCACCTTCCCAAGTTGCATCTTCACTGCTCAGGTTCTTCCACTTGATTAGATATTCCCTAATATCTCTAGTTCTCAACCTCTTGGTACAAGTTTGGAGGATCTTCTCTAGTTCCAAAATGACTCATCCTTCTTCATCTAGTTCTGGGAGTTCTGTCTTGGCTAAAATTGTCTATCCAATGACCTTCTTCAAACATGAAACATGAAATATTGGGTGTATACGAGATGAATGAGGTAACTCAAGCTTATAAGCCACTGATAAGGGCCATATTATTTAGGAGAAATTTTGTTGTCCTTTTTCTATTGCTTCAAGGACATCTGCTTATAAAGCTGCAAATGAACAAATACCTAGTCACCCACCTCAAAATTTCTCTCACTATGGTGTTGATCTGCTTTTTGCTTCATCCTGTTTTGTGCCAAGGCCAAATTCTCTCTCAAACTAGCCAAAACCTCTTGTTGATGTTGAATTTTCTCCTCCACATTTTGAACCTTGGTTTGCACCTTTAATGAAGAAGTGATCGAAGGTGCATGGTAACCATATAGTGTTAGAAATGGAGACATTTTAGAAGAGGTATGGAAAGATGTGTTATACCACCATTCTACAAGTGGTATCCATTTAACCCAATGTTCCTATTTATCTGATACATAACAACAGAGATACCCCTCTAAACATTTGTTAAGCACTTCTATTTGTCCATCAGATTGGGGGTGGTAAGATGAGATATGATCTAGTTGAGTACCCAAACAGGAAAATAGTTGAGTCCAAAAATTACTAGTAAAAATAAGATCATGATCACTTACAATTATTTTGGGGATTTATTGTAATTTGAGAATTACTTCTAAAAAAATAGTTGCTACTGTACTTGCTGAAAATGGGTGTGAGAGCACAAAAATGGGTATATTTTGTAAGCCTATCCACAATGACCAAGATAACATTCTTACCTTTAGAACAAGGCAACCCTGTGATGAAATCCATGGAAACCTCCTCCCACCTTTGACTAGGAATTGCTAATGGTTGTAACAGACCTGGGGTCTTAATTGTCTCACCTTTATTTTGTTGGCATATCAACCATTCTACCACAAAATTTTGTACATCTCCCTTGAGTCCTTCCCAAAATAATTCTTTCTTAATTTTGTGATATGTTTTCAAGAACCCTGAGTGTCCCCCAATTGGAGATGCATGTAACTCTACAAGAATCTTATGCTTAAGCTCAAAATTTTTGCACAAGTATAACCTACCCTTATACCATAGGACATTACCTTTCCATTCAAATTTGTTTAAGGCTAAAGTACCTTGCTAGAGATTTTGAATCAGAACTTGTGTATCCTTGTCTTGCTCCCATTCTAATCTGGCTTCATCCACCCAATCTGCTTGCAATATGGATATTGCATAAAGTAATGCTTTTGTAGATGTATCTCATCTAGATAGTGCATTTGCCACTACATTATATTTACCCTTCTTATAAATGATTTCAAAATCATAACCCAACATTTTGGTTACCCACTTTTGTTGTTCCTCAAATGATAATCTTTGCTCCAAAAAGTATTTGAGACTATCATGATCAATTTTCACCTTAAAGTGTCTACCCATCAGATATAGCCTCCATTATTTAACTACATGAAGAATAGCCATCATTTATTTCTCATAAATAGGTTTTTGTAGATTATTACCTTTGAATTGATGACTCTCAAATGCAATGGGTCTTCCTTCCTGCATTAGTACCTCTCCCAACCCAGATCCAGAAGCATCACATTCAATAGTGAATGTCTTTGAGAAGTCTGGAGTAGCCAAAACTAGAGTGGTGCACATAGCTACTTTTAGTTTCTCAAATACTTTTGTGGTGGCATCATTCCAATGGAAGGCATCCTTCTTTATCAATGCAGTGAGTGGAGTTGTTATGATGCCATAACCTTTCACAAATCTTTGGTAGTAACATGTTAGTCCTAGGAACCCTCTGAGGTTTTTGAGATTTTTTGGCATGGGCCATTCCATCATAGCTTTGATCTTCAGGGGATCAACTTTGACACCTTCATGGGAAACAATGTGACCTAGGTACTCTACCTCTTGTACTCTAAAAGCACATTTGGATGGCTTCACATAAAGCTGATGCTTCTCCAAAACTATCAACACCTGTTTCACATGTTGTAGATGTGCTTCCCATGTTTGACTATAAATCAATATGTCATCAAAGAAAACCAACACAAACTTCCTTTAAAAAGGCCTAAAAATAGTGTTCATCAAGCTCTAAAAAGTAGATGGTGCATTTGTAAGACCAAAGGGCATTACCAAAAAATCATAATGGCCCTTATGCATTCTAAAAATAGTTTTATGAACATCTTCATCCTTGATTCTAATTTGATGGTACCCAGATCGAAGATCTAATTTTGTGAAATAATTAGCACCATACAACTCATCAATTAAATCATCAATTACTGGAATACGAAACTTATCTTTGATGGTGTACTTGTTAAGTTCCCTATAATCTAGGCACATTGTCCATGTGTCATCCTTCTTTCGCACCATGACCACTGGTGATGAATATGCACTTTGGCTATGCCTGATGATCCCTGCCTCTAGCATCTGATGGACCATTTTTTCAATTTCACTCTTTTGTGCATATGGATATTTATATGGTCTGATATTTGGTGGTTGACTCCCTGGAAGTAATTGAATGGCATGATCATGTTCTCTTATTGGTGGTAGTCTTTTTCGCATGGTCCCAAAAATAGATGGGTGGCCATCAAGAATCATCTGTAGATCAGAATGTGTAGATGCTTGTGTGGGTTAAACTTTTATGGAACATAATCATGCAATAATTCCCTCTACCCCCTTTTTTAGTATCTTGGTCATCTGATGTCAACTAACCAATTATGGATATTTTGCCTGTAATCCACGTAGTTCAATTTTCCTACCTTCAAAATGAAAGCGCATGAATAGTTCTTTAAAGTTCATCTCAAAGGTACCCAATGTTTTGAGCCATTAGACTCCCAAAATAATGTTTGTGTTACCCATGGGAATAGCAAACATGGGAGAATAAATATTGTACTCACCCATAGTAAGCTTAATACTATGGCATTTGCTTGAACAATTAATTGTGCCATTATCTGCAATCATGACTTGAAATTCTAGTGCTGGGTAGATGAAACATTTCAATTGAGTGGCCAACTTATGGTTGATGAAGTTATGTGTGCTCCCTGAATCAATCAACACTATCATCTTCTATTTCTTGAGGATACCCACCACCTTAAGAGTTTGTGGAGTGCTAATACCTGCAAGTGCATGACAAGAGATTGTAGGTTGGGAATTTTTAGGTACCTCCTCTATCTCTTCCTCATCATCATTGGAGGCATCATCTTCTTCTTCATCTTCATTGGATCCCTCAATGTAGAATAACTTCTTCTCAGCACATCTATGTCCTTTGCTCCATTTTTTGTCACAACTGAAACATAATCCTTTTGCACGCTTCTATTCAATTTGTTGTGGGGTCAATCTGGTAGGTGGAGGAAATGTTGGTGTCGATATGCTATGATCTTTGAATTGATTGAATGGTTACTTCTTATTGGATATGAATTTTTCCTTAGCTCTATGTGCCATGATAATAGAATTAGAAATCTTAAGTGGATTAAACATGCGTACCTCATGTTGAATGTGGTCCTTGAGTCCACCCAAAAATAAGTCATTCAAGTTCTCAAAAATTGTCTCCACCCGTAAGGATAGGTTCTGTAAATGATGAATATACTCCTTGATAGATCCAATCTATCATAATTTTGCTAGTTGGCTAAATCAATTCTCTCCCACACTATTTCCATAGTGTAATTGCAACTCCTTTGTAAAAATTGACCAAGTGACATTGAGAGTCATATTTTTATTTTGAGCACACAACCATCGATACCAAATGAATTGATCAGGTTCAAGATATAAGGATGCCATGGTAACATTTTGTCCACTTAGAATCTAATGTAGATCAAAAAAATTATCCATTTGGTTGATCCAATTGAGTGGATCTTTTCCATCAAATTTGTGCATATCCACCTTTGGTAACAGGTTCCTCTGTGGCACTGTAGTTAGATTTGAAGTAGACTGGTTGGGAAAACCACCTTGGTGGGGTTGTGTAATAGCATTAGTTGGATGATTTTATTGATTATTTTTCAAATTTGATATGATATCTACCAAACTATCTTGTATGGATTTCATATTAGATTGTATGCCTTGCACCTCACTCTGAATGCCTTGCACACTATAGTCAAGTTGGCTCACTTTATGATCTATGTTAGATAACCCTGGTATAAAGGGTCTAGTACATCCCCCTTTTGACTCCATCTCTTCCTTATTAGGAGTTTTATCTAGAGTTTTAGCACCCTTTCCTTGGCCCCGTGTTTGTGGACCTACCATATAAGGCCTTTATGATGTCGACCCTGATTGGCACTTTTTGACCCAACTTTGACCAAGCAATTTTGTAATTTTTTCGGCCTCAAATAAAAATATGCAAAGAACATACCATAGCCAAATTTTTCTAAAATTTCCAAAAATTTAAATAACTCTAAAAAATTCTTTGAATTTCGCACTATAGAGCAATTTTATGAAAAACACTAAAATAGAGATAAATTTTGTAAAACAGATCCAAATAATCTGAAATTTTAATGGAAGCTTAATTTAATTATTTTACACCTCCAAAAAAAATTGTAGATAATTTTTCAACCATTTTTCAGGTATATCCGAATTTAAAAAATTAGGTTTTCGCCCACAATATTGCCCAAATCGCAGCTCTGATACCACTTGTAATGAAATTACTTCAAAAATAAAGTAGAATAGAAGAAATATATCCAAATATGATTGAAATATATCATAATATATGATAATAGACAAGCCCCTTCGAGGGGGAAACCTCCACAAGCTTTAATAAGAGCAAAATTCACAATATGATGATAAACAATTACCCTCTACCTCTTATATATAGTCTATCTAGGCCATGGTTACTCCATAAGCTGACCTACTAACCAAATGAATGCATAGAGAAATGTGATATAGCATTAAAGAGGCATAAGTAAGTCACAAGTCAGCTATTCATATCCTCATACATGCAATAGGTTAGGGCCGTAGTAATCCTCAACATCTACTGCTCTACCTCATACACACCCTACAGTCAAAGAGGATGAAGAAGAGATTGTAGATGTTGAGCTTGATGCCATCAATGCTTTATCATAGACCCATAAGGAAAGGTTGTTTCACTCTAAGTTATGGGTGAAAGGTAAGCCTCTACATTTCATTATTGATAGTGGGAGTCAAAAGAATTTAATCTCTACTAATGTTGTGAAAAGTATAAATCTTTCCACGAAGCCTCACCCAAAGACATACAATATTAGATGATTGAGTCCAGAGAGAAACCTTCGTGTCACCCATTAGTGTCTTATTTCATATGCAATAAAACCTTTCCAAGATGAGGTCTTGTGTGATGTGGTCAATATGGATGTTTGTGATGTACTCCTTGGTCAGCTATTCATGTATGATCAACATGGCATCTATGAATTAAAAACCTGAAGGATCACCCTCACTCTTAGAACATGGTGTTACAGGGTACTTGAGGTACCACCTTCCACATATATCTCCTTGATTAGTTGTAATAAATTTATTTTCATGGTGGTCAAACCATAAAAATCCAAAAGGGTTGATGTTGCAACCCTAACTACACAATCAACACAACAACAAAAGTGAATGGATACCAAGCTGAGAAAGTTTATAGCCTTCCATCCACAGATTGATGGTCATATAGAAATGGTGAACAATTAGGCCCTACATAGATCCACAAATTATATTCCATTCCATGTATCCATTGGGTTCTAACCCAAGACACCAAATGATGTAGCAATTCCATATCATCCACCTTTATTGAACACTTCAATCATAGTAGAACAAATAAACATTGGTAAGCTTTATCTATAGATTTTTGATTCAATGGATGAGAATCAGATCAAGACACAACTACCACACTTGATAAATAATCTTGATGCAATGGGGACCATTGCTTCTTAAGGAGGGAGGAATGATCTGTGTGACACTTTAGAGGACAATTCAGGTGACAATCCTACCCCAATTAGTGGTAAAACTTTTGAAAGCCATAACTTTTGCACCATATCTTCATTTGACTCCCCATTTGAACCATTGGAAATTTAATAATGATGGAAACACCATGAGATGGCACTTATCTCTGATCGGTGGGTTTTGACCCCTAAAAACCAAATAGAAGTGTCCTAATTTTCAATTTTAGTAATGCAGTCTAAAAATAGTAATTTCTCAAATTCTATATTATTTTAATTCGTATAAGTAAAACCATTTAATCTCCCTCAAGATTGGTGACCTTCCACATCCTCCTTCTACTTTCAAAAATAGGTATAAATAGATATGTATATCGAAAAGGAAAACACACATCTCTTCCTAGAGATAGGCATATGTTGTATCTACAATTTTGAGCAATAAAACATCTCTTCTCAGAGATAGCATTATTATTTGTGTTCTTAAACTATTCTTTAACCAAGACTTTTGAGTTTTAGATAAGTGGTATCAGAGCGGTTTATCTTAAGAGTGTATGATCCCAAGGACAAGGTCAAACTACAAGAAGTTTGAGTAGAAAATATAAGATCCAATAGACTATCCACCTATTCGCTACAAATGACTTCAAATGGTAGAAAACATCGAGACATCTAATCCTTTCAAATAAATTGTGAATGAATCCCTCTAGTAGTAGTAAGCATAGATGCTACAATAATTCACCTGAATTCTCTAACAAATCTCGATGTAAAATTCTAGATCCTCATTTGTAACCCCACATCTTTTCAGTGCCTCAACACCCTTCAAGGTTCAAATAAATTTTAATATCCCTACATTTGAAGTCAAAATCAATGTTGATGAGTATAAAATTGGTTGGATCAATTGTCATCTAATTTTTCTATAAATAAATTCATCAATAAAGAAAAGATCACTTTTGATCTTTTAAAAGCATCATTACCTGTCAAAAATTGGTGGGAAGTGTACAAAAAAAGATTCAATATGGATGATAATGGCCTTAAAGTGAAACCGACCTAGGATGATTTCATAGAAGCTATAAAGGAAGAATACTACCCCATTGGAGCATATGATGATCTATAGATAGAGTGGCAACAACTTCACTAAGGTAAGGAACAATTTGTTTAAGATTACACTGACATTTTTCATTCTCTATATGTGAGATTGGGCATCTTAAAAAGTGAGAAACACAAGGTTCCCAAATATCATGGTAGAATACAATGGTATATATGAGGGGAAATGTAACTCTTCAATTTTAAGACCCTCATTAATGCATACAAGTTCATGGTAAAGATTGAATAGAAGCATGGAAGAATGAATATGAAGAGTCAACCTTCAAAATAAAAAAGTGACAAAGAAGGTCAAATACGAGGCCAAAATTGGAAGAAAAAGGAAGGGAAGACTAGGAAATGGTGTGATTACCACAAATTTAGAACTCACTCCAAAGAATAATGTTGAGCCATCAAGTCCCCACTTTTTGAGTCACAATCCTCAACATCTACTGCTCTACCTCATACACACCCTACAATCAAAGAGGATGAAGAAGAGATTGTAGATGTTGAGTTTGATGCCATCGTTGCTTCATCACAAACCCATTAGGAAAGGCTAGATGATAAGGAAATTATTTTTTCACTCTAAGTTATGGGTGAAAGTTAAACCTGTACATTTCATTCCTGATAGTGGGAGTTAAAAGAATTTAATCTCTACTAATGTTGTGAAAAGTTTAAATCTATCCATGAAGCCTCACCCAAAGCCATACAGTATTATATGGTTGAGTCTAGGGAGAAACCTCTATATCACCCATCAATGTCCTCTTTCATATATAATAAAACCTTTCAAAGATGAGGTCTTGTGTGATTTGGTCAATCTGGATCTTTGCAATGTACTCCTTGGTTATCCATTCATGTATGATCGACATGGCATCTATGAATCAAGAACTTGAAGGATCACCCTCACTCTTGGAATGTGGCACTATAGGGTACCTAAGGTACCACCTTCTAAATTTTTCTTTTTAATTAGTGCCAAGAAATTAATTCTCATGGTGGTCAAGCCACAGAAATCCAAAAGGGAAGATGTTTCAACCCTGACTACATAATCAACACAACAAAAGTGAATGGATACCAAGATGAGGACGTTCATGTCCTTTCATCCACATATTGATGGTTAGATAAAAATGGTAAACAAACAATCCCTATATATCTCTACAAAGCATATTCCATTCCAAGTATGTGTCAAGTTGTAACCCAAGACACCAAATGATTTA